>VSMD01064544.1:0-49700 GCA_008750895.1 Mirza zaza | reverse complement strand
TGAGAGGTGAAAAGTGTGGGTCTTGTTTCAGTCTTCTACATGTGGCTATCCAGTTTTCCCAGCACCATTTATTGAATAAGGATTCTTTTCCCCAGTGTATGTTTCTGTCTGCTTTGTCAAAGATGAGTTGGTTATATGAGGATGGTTTTATAGCTGGGTTCTCAGTTCTGTTCCCCTGGTCAATATCCCTGTTCTTGTGCCAATCCCAAGCTGTTTTAAATACTATAGCCTTGCAGTATAGTTTCAAGTCTGGTAAATTGATACCTCCTATTTTGTTTTTATTGCCTAGGATTCATTTTGCTATACGGGGTCATCTCTAGTTCCATACAAAGCATAAAATTATTTTTTCTACATCTGTGAAACATGATGGTAGCATTTTGATAGGGATTGCATTGACTCTGTAGGTCACCTTGGGTAGTATAGACATTTTAAAAACGTTGATTCTGCTGAACCAGGACCATGGTATATTCTTCCACCTGTTTACATCCTCTGCTATTTCCTTCTTCAGTGTTTCACAGTTCTCCCTGTAGAGGTCTTTTACCTCCTTAGTTAAATAAAATCCTAGGTACTTTATTTTCTTTGTTGCTATTTTGAAGGGAATTGAGGCTTTGATTTGGTTCCTACTTCTGTTGTTGCCGTATATGAATGCCTCTGATTTCTGAGTATTGCTTTTGTATCCTGAGACTTTACCAAATTCGTTTATCAATTCAAGGAGTCTCTTGGTAGAATCCTTGGGGTTTCCTAAATATAATATCATGTCATCAGCAAAGAGTGAGAGTTTGATCTCTTCTGCTCCCATTCGTATGCCCTTAATTCCGCTCTCTTGTCTGATTGCTGTCAAAAGGACTTCCAGCACTACCTTGAATAGAAGTGGAGATAGTGGGCAACCTTGTCTTGTTCCAGTCCTAAGTGGGAATGCTTTCAGTTTTTCCCCATTCAGTATGATATTGGCTGTGGGTTTGTCATACATGGGTTGTATCATTTTTAGGTAGACCCCGTCTATGCCTATTTTGTTGAACATTCTTATCATAAAAGGATGTTGAATTTTGTCAAATGCTTTCTCTGCATCTATTGAGACCATCATATGGTCTTTGTTTTTGCTTCTGTTTATATGGTGAAGTACATTTATAGATTTGCATATATTGAGCCATCCCTGCATTCCTGGGATGAAGCCCACTTGGTTGTGATGGATTATTTTCTTGACAAGCACCTGGATTCGATGGGCTTCGATTTTGTTGAGAATTTTTGCATCTATATTCATAAGGGATATTGGTCTGTCGTTTTCTTTTTTTGTTGCATCCTTTCCTGGTTTTGGTATCAGGGTTATGTTTGCTTCATAAAATGTGTCAGAGAGATTTCCATCCTTCTCGATGTTCTAGAATAATTTCTGCAGGCTAGGCACCAGTTCTTCTTTGTAGGTGTGGTAAAATTTGGGTGTGAAACCATCTGGTCCAGGACTTCTCTTTTTAGGAAGGGTTTTTATTGCTGTTTCAATTTCAGTACTTGATATTGGTCTGTTCAGGAATTCTATTTCTTCCTTTTGATCCTAGGAAGGCTGTGTGTTTCGAAGAAATTATCCATTTCCTCCACATTTTCTAGTTTGTGTGCATAGAGGTTTTTGTGGTATTCATGAATTATATCTTGTGTCTCCGTGGCCTCCGTTGTAATTTCTCCTTTATAGTTCCTGATGTAGCTTATTAGAGATTTTTCTTTTCTTCTTTTCATTAGTCTAGCCAAAGGTGTGTCAATTTTACTTATTTTTTCAAAAAACCAACTTTTTGTTTTGTTAATCTTCCGTATGGTTTTCCTATCGTCAACTTCCTTTAGTTATGCTTTGATCTTTTTTTTTTTTTTTGAGACAGAGTCTCGCTTTGTTATCCAGGCTAGAGTGAGTGCCCTGGTGTCAGCCTAGCTCACAGCAACCTCAAACTCCTGGGCTCAAGCAATCCTACTGCCTCAGCCTCCCGAGTAGCTGGGACTACAGGCATGCGCCACAATGCCCGGCTAATTTTTTGTATATATATTAGTTAGCCAATTAATTTATTTCTATTTATTGTAGAGACGGGGTCTCACTCTTGCTCAGGCTGGTTTCGAACTCCTGACCTCAAACAATCCTCCCACCTCAGCCTCCCAGAGTGCTAGGATTACAGGTGTGAGCCACCATGCCCGGCATCTGCTTTGATCTTAATGATTTCACTTCTTCTGCTGGGTGTGGAGTTGGTCTGTTTGTCTTTTTCCAGATCTTTGAGAGGATTCATTAGATTGTCTATTTGTGATCTTTTTGACTTTTGGATATAGGCATTTATAGAATGAACTTTCATCTCAGGACTGCTTTAGCTGTGTCCCACAGGTTTTGGTAACTTGTGTCTCCTTTATCATTTAGTTCGAAGAATCTTTTGATTTCCATCTTGATTTCCTCCTTTATGAAGTAATCATTCAGTGGAAGGTTGTTTAGTTTCCATGACTTTGTGTAGAAATGAGAGTTCCTCTTGGGCTTGATTTGTACCTTTATTCCATTGTGATCTGAAAAGATACATGGTATGATTTCTATTTTTTTAAATTGTTTGAGACTAACTTTGTGTCCTAGCCTATGGTCAATCTTAGAGACTGACCCATGAGCTGATGAGAAGAATGTATATTCAGTGATTTTGGGGTAGAATGTCCTGTAAATGTCAGTCAGGCCCATTTGTTCTAGGGTTCTGTTTAAGTCCATTGTTTCTTTGTTTATTTTCTGTTTGGAGAATCTGTCCTGTGCTGTCAGAGGGGTGTTAAAGTCTCCAACTATTATGGTGGTAGTGTTTATCCATTTGTTTAGATCAAGTAGAGTTTGCTTTATGAATCTGCGTGCACCTAGGTTGGGTGCATATATATTTAGAATTCTTATTTCTTCCTGTTGAACTGTACCCTTCACCATTATATAATGACTTTATTTGTGTTTTGTTACTTTTTTTGATTTAAAAACAATGTTATCTGTAATCTTCACCACCATGCCAGCTTTCTTTTCTCTTCTGTTTCCTTGAAATATTGTTCTCTACCCCTTTACCTTTAGTCTAACTGCATCCTTGCAGGTTAGATGTGTTTCATGAAGACAGCAGATACTTGGCTTATATTTTTTTATCCATTCAGCCAGCCTATGTCTCTTGAGTGGGGAGTTCAAGCCATTCACATTTATTGAGATAACTGATAGGTGGGGCAGATTTCTGTTCATTATGTTGGGTGGAACTTTGTTAGTTTGTTTTGTCTCTTGAGCCATTGTGGTTTGTTGGCTTTGATCTTTAGCTTTTGAGTAGATTTTTATTTGTGAGCGTTTATTGTGCTGATCCGTGGGTAACACTGTTTTGAGTACTTCTTGAAGGGCTGGTCTTGTCTTGGGGAATTCCCTCAGAATTTGCTTATCTGAGAATGTCTTGGTTTCTCCTTGGTATACAAAACTTAATTTTGCAGGGAATAAGATTCTAGGCTGGGCATTATTCTGTTTCAGAAGAGTGAAAATGGGGCCCAGTCTCTCCTTGCTTGTAAAGTTTTCGTAGAGAAGTCTGGCGTTATTTGGATTGGCTTTCCTTTGTATGTTACTTGCTTCTTTTGCCTTCCAGCTCGTAGAAGGGCTTCTTTGGTTGATATTTTGGTCAGTCTGATGACTGCATGTCATGACGTCTTCCTGTTTGTATTGAATCTCCCAGGGGTCCTCTGAGCTTCTTGAACTTGTATATGGAGATTTTTACCAAGACATGGGAAATTTTACTCGATTATATCTTCAAATAGCTTATCCAACCCTTGAGTGTTTTCTTCTTCCTCTTCAGGTGACCCTATAACCCTCACATTAGGTTTCTTCACATAATCCCACATCTCTTGTAGGCTTTGCTCTTTACTCTTGTTTCTCTGCTCTATCTCTGTGACTGATTTATTCAATTCAAAGGTGTTATCATCAAACTCTGAGACTCTTTCTTCTATTTGATCTACCCTGTTCTTGAGGCTTTCCCCTGTGTTTTGTAGTTCCCTGAATTGATTCTTCATTTCCAGGAGTTTGGTTAGATTTTTCCTCATTGTTTCATTTTCTTTAGTGAATTCTTGTTCCAAGTCCTAGAATCTTTTTGTGTTTTCTTTGTGTTGGTTATCCAGTTTTTCTTGCAAATCATTAAATTCTCTTAGGATCCATGCTTGTAATTCTTCTTCTGTCATTTTATTGGTCCGATTTTGGTTAATGTCCATTTCTAAGGGGCTGGTGTTCCTCTTGGGGAGTGTACTTTCCATTTGGTTTTTCATATTTCCAGAGTTCCTTCACCAATTTCTCCCCATCTGTATCGGTTGTTGCTTCTTACCTTTAGATTTTCATTTGAGTAAGGACATGCCCTGTTTAGTCTCTGAGTGGTAGGTGGTGTTTGTGGGTGAGATTTGACCACATCCTGTATGATAAGTCAGTAGATGCCATAAAAGTGTGTCCAGAATGTCCTCCCTGTTGGTAGGTGGTGCTTGCTGGGAGGAGCAGGCTACACTTTTGTTTTTGAGTCCTGTAACCAGCTCTTCTTCCCCTGGGGTGGCACTCTAGTGCCTCTTGTTATGGGTTGGGCCCTGGGACTTCCAGGTATGTCCTTATTCTCCACCTCAGTGAGGGCTGGTCTGGGAGTGAGTTGGGCAGAGCTTGGTTGGGTAAACCTGCCCTCAGGCACCACCAATGCTGTTAGCAGGGGTCAAAGTTTTGTTCTCTGCCTTCAGGAAAAGCTGTCAGGGAGGGGCTGGAATGGTCCCAGTGAGTCAGAAAGTCTGCGTGTGAGGGTGTGGCTGTCCGAGATCCGCAATCTGGAGCTGGCCTCGCTCCTTTCCACCCTCCCCAACTCTGTGGGCTTCTCCTGGGCCTCTGCCAGCAGGCCAGACTCCACACCAGTGGGTCTCCCCTGGCTGCCATGCAGGCTGGGAGGCTCCCTGTGCCAAGTCACCGCCTGGGCTAGGCACAGGGTTCCCGCTTAGGAGGAGGGTTGCCCTCAAGGACACTAATCTGCCCTTTAAGGCACACATACTCTAGCAGTCTCGTTCACGAATATCCCCTCTGTGTCCCAGGCAATGCGAGAGTCTGACCCCTGGACCCCGGAATTCACTCCCTGACCCCACCAGGGAGAGGAGCGCCATTCCCAATTCACCCATGGGAGCCCAAGCTGGTTCGATATCTCTCAGCCTCACGGTCTGCCCTGTTCTCCTGGAATCACCGGGCCAGCAGCACCTGGGAGGGCTGGCAGGTACGGAGCTCACAGTCTGAGTACTCCTCAATCAGCTGAAGGGCCCCAAAAGGGAAGGGCGGATTCCCTGGAGAGTCACTCCGCTGGTGGCTATATTGTCTCTCTCGGCAGCCGCAGATAGGGATGGGGGAGGGAGAAGGAGGCAATATGGCGCCTGCCTCGTGGCTCGGGTCTGTGCACACGGAGGTGTCCCGAGGGAGTTGGGAGCCTGGTGCTGTGTCCGCTACTGGCTTACCGCTCACTGGCAGTGGCCGTCTCTGGGCTGGTGTCTGCAGGTCTCTCCACGAGCTGGGGAGCCCACCAGCAGTCCGAGATGCAAGGGAGGGGAAAGTTATCTGCTACACCTACCCTTACGCTGGTCTCCAAGCTTCTTGGGTGTCTCTGCTTCTAGTTTTCCTCTGCAACCTCCTCCCATGGAGTCTCCCGTAGTCTCCAGTACCCCTCCTTCCCTCCTTCAGACCCTTGTCCAATGTATGGTCATTTTCTTGCTTCTTTCTTCTAATTTCTTCTAGAAACTGTCTTTTTTGCAGAAACACTCTGTCTGGTGGTGTTTCTCGTCTGCCATCTTGGTCCACCCCCCCTTTACACTAAATGAGTTGATTTTTTTAAGTTAATTGGGTGATACTCTGTAAAGGCTGACTGTGAATTGGGCAAATTCTTCTAATCTGAGGAAGAGGAGGTCTGGGAAAGTGACTGATTAGTGGAGAAACTCACAGGCCCAGAAAGTGTCTGGAAGGGTGCAGAGAGGAGCTGCATTGATGTATATCAGCTCCAGATCACTGACATTTGTCTGTTAATGTAATACTTTTGTTTTTCTTCCTCTTTGTTTGTCATCATTGGACCTTGAACATGGTTCTACTTTTCCACTTTTTATACTGTATTAAAATTATTTATGTGTGACTGATGTAATATACTCTGAGCTACTTGTCTTTTTCATATTTATATCTCCTCTTAATTTATGATACATACTCAATTATTGTTTATTGAATGAATCAAGATTTCTCCCTAGATAGTACTTGTGAATCTTTTAGGCTAGAGAAACACGGTTACCTCTGTCTTCCACCAGACTCTTGCTGCTGTCTCCACCGTGCATACCCCTGGCATTTTCAAGTTTACCCCTCGAATGGATTACATCTCTGGAATTTAGAACAAAGTTAATTGTGACAGTAGTCATATTTTCATAAGTTTTAGCAAGAGTTAAACAGCTGAAAGGATAGGAGGAAGAAAGGGTCTGCACAGTTTAAAAAATTCTCTGTACATTAGCTTTCTGGTTTTTATTTTCTGGTTTTTTTCCCTCAAGTAGATTTTTGGGTTTTTAGCAGATAGCCACATTTCTAATCATCTTATAATGTGAATAGCATTTCCAGAAGCTATTTAGTCAGCCTCTTGATTTTTATCATGCAAGTCTCTGACTGCTTCCCCCTTCCCCAGTTTTAATTCCAGAAAGTGCAAAATGATCCATATATAAATTAGGATATTTGCTAGAGTTAGTTCTGGGAACATAATCCATAGTAAAACATGTCTTTGTAACATCTTGAATGAGTCTTAATAAATAACTGGAACTACTTTTTAGTTTATTTTTTTGCTGGAATTATGTTGCAGAAAACCTGATACATTTTATGATTTTGTGTAATTCAGAAGTAATTACCAAATTCATAATTCTATAAGTAGCAGATTTTTAATACCTACATTATTAGAATACAGGAGATTTATTGTCTATAACAAGCCTTTGAAGTTAATAAAATGCAGTTGTCAGAGTTGCAAATACCTGTTATATCTTCTATATTATTTTGTTTGCATATAAACCATGCATGAGGAAATGAAGCCTCATAAGAAGTTCTGAGAACTTTTATAGATTACTAATATTTCTCTCTGTAACAATATGATACTTGTTCAATTTGGTTTGTTAATTTATTTACAGGTTTTATCTTAATCTTATATTTTCATGAAGTTTTAAATGTAATTTTGGAATCATTCCTTTCATATATAATTGTTTCTATATAATCCATAGGGTCTCACTGTGTTTCCCGGGCTTATCTTGAACTCCTGGTCTCCAGGGATCCTTCTACCTTGGCTTCCTAAAGTGCTGAGATGACAGGCATGAGCCACTTCGCTCAGTTGCCTCTTATATTTAATTAATAGTTTTTCTTAAAAGCACATATGTATATCTGCTAATAATACAGCTTGATATGTAATATGCAGTGGTCCCCAACCTTTTCAGCACCAGGGACCAGTTTCATGGACGACAGCTTTTCCACGGACTGGGATTGGGGGGGGGGGGTTGGGATGATTCAAGTGCATTACATTTATTGTGCAGTCAAACCTCTCTGCTAATGATAATCTGTATTTGCAGCTGCTCCCCAGCACTAGCATCACCGCCTCAGATCATCAGGCTTTAGATTCTTATATGGACTGTGTAACCTACATTCCTCGCACACACAGTTTACAGTAGGATGCACGCCCCTATGAGAATCTAATGCCTCTGCTGATCAGGAAGCGGTAATATGAAGCAATGGGGAGCAGCTGTAAGTAGCAATGAAGCTTCACTTGCTTGCCTGCCTCTCACCTCCTGCTGTGTGGCCTGGTCCCTAGCAGGCCATGGATGGGTACTGGTCCGCATCCTGGGGGGTGGGGAATACAAGTAATGCATATTCAAGAAATGGTAGATATTATCTTTACTGCTTAAAATATGGTGTTTGGTCCATGATAAGATTCATATTTTTTATAGTTTTAAATTTTTTAAAATCAACAAATAAAAATTGTATATTTTTATGGTGTACAACATGATGCTTTAAAATGTATATGTATCATGGAATGGCTAAATCTAGCTAAATAACATACTACCTCACAAACATCATTTTTGGGGAGTAAGAACACTTAAAATCTACTTTCTTAGTTATTTTCAGATATAAAATACTTTGGTATTAACTATAGTCACCATGTTGTACAATAGATCTCTTGAAGTTATTCTTCATGTCTAACTGAAATTATACATTTATATTTATTATTTCCCAAGATAGAAGATTTTTAGAGCTGATAGGTAACTTAGATAAGGCTAGAGAAGTTCCTGAGTCTTAGAGATGATTAAAAGGACTTTTCATAATGCTATATACCAGGAACCCTGGTCAAAGATAATAATAGAAGACCTCAATTAAAAAGAAATTGTAAACCTTCTCAGATAAATTGCAAAGTGGACACATTGCATACCAATAGAATAAGTTAGGGTTCATAATTTAAGATGTTTTTCATTCTTGGCTTTACTGAAGAAGTGATCATTTTTATGAGGTGGAAGAAATGAGACCTTTAGTGGATGGTTTCTCCATAAGAGGAGGATCGGATGTGTCTAGTGTGGCGACCTCTGGGTGCAGTGCGTTCTAGCATGTGCTAGACGAGGAGGTGCCAGGTGCTTTCTCTGAATATGCACCATCCATTTTGATACGTGGCAGCCAAGCACAAAGCTTGCTGTTCTCATCCACACCCAAGCGGTAGTCTCATTCAGAATTGTTATTATTTTTGTTTTTTGGTCCAGAGCCAGCTAATCCTGCTTCCCATTGTATGGTTGGTCCAATTAAGGGTAAGGTTGCATTGGGCTAGTTGTGTGTGTGCTATTATTAAAATCATGCAACAAGTCTGCCAAAAGCTGACTTGACGTGAAAGGAATAAGATATATTTCAAGGTCATTGGTAGTGGTAGAATTTAAAGAACAGTGTCATAGGTTCGTTTGAGAATAATGATAAGTATTTTTATGTAAGAAACTAAAAAAAGAAGGTTCAGTCAAAAACTAAAAGTGAATTTCTTTTCATTTGTTACCTTTACATCTTAGGCTTTTCGTTTTTCACATGTATGTTCTATTTTGTCTTGTTGCCAGATGTTTGAAATGGTTAAGGCATAATTGCTTAGTGAGAGAGCTATTTCTGCTCATTCTAGGCCTGAACGCACTGAGCTGTTCTAAGTTTATTTCACCAGTTGATCTGGAGAATATTGTTCATTTATCAATTCCTGCATTTGCGAGTTAACTTGCTCAAATTGATTTCACTCTGCATTCCTTGGCTTGAGTTGATTACACTTATCAGAATCTATCTGTTTAGAAAAAAATTGACTCTGCTGTATAACCATGTAGCATTAAGATAACATTTCTTTAGCACAGATTTATATGACCATGAAGTATTGTCACTTGGGTTAAGTAAAGTCTTGTCTCAAATTCTCCATTTAGTGAACATTGTTGGCGATAATGACTTTGAATTAATGCAGTTTGCCAGCAGCAACAGACTGCAGTAATCACAGGAATGTCCTGCTACGTCGCCTTCAGACGGATGTATGAAATAGCACATCCTATTTATTTTTGTACAACATTATAAACAACATCTGTGCCTGGATTTGCTGGCAAGGATGGAGATGCTAAAATCTGCAAAGATTTATACCATGGTTTATCATTTTACCAGGTAATTTTCATGGCAGCCTTAAAAGCGTAAACCAAGAGCTTCAAGTATTGCTCAGGTGTGGATCATGGATTGGACTAAATAATCACTTCTCGGCCTTTTGGCTAAGATCAAGTGTGGATTAGACTAAATAGTGCCCATTTTACTCTTTCAGCTCTTTGATTCTGGAGAGACACACACCTGACATTTGATGGGGTTTTGAATTTAATTAGAGGCATCATTAAAGTCATGACTTTGAGTTATTCTACACTCATATGCACTTTGTGTGACCAAAAAAAAAAAAAAAAGGCCAAGCATATTTGTCATTTCTAACATAGTGTGGTCATGTTTTCCATCTTATAAAATGTGTAAGCAATGTTCTGCAGTATATTTCTACAGGATTTAAACCCAGGACTTATTATGAATAGTGAGCCATCATACTATGATTAAGTCCTCTTGTGGTTGGGATTGAAAGCCCTGCAGTAGAACTCTTTGGCTTGAGTCGATGAGCAACTGTTAAACCCAGTTACTTTTTGTTGACTTAAATCTGTACCAGGGCACCTGGGGTGCAATGGGGCAAACTGTCACTGACACGGGGTGAAGTGCAAAGTGTATGCCTATACTCTTTTATCTTTCATTTATCAGCTAGACACATGTTTCCTTCATGCAAAGGAAAGAAAATCACAAGGACCCATGCTTGTCTCTCTTTAGAACTCTCTAGAATTAGCTTGTCATGAAATGTAAAACTAATGTGCAGTTGTAAAAACTGCTGCCAGCTTTTTTTCTTCATTGCTGCCTGATGGCTAAGTAGATTTGGAAATGAAAGGGGTTATTATAAAGTGATTACTGAATAACTAGGTATGTCATCTTAAACAAGCAGCTAAAATCTCTCTGTTAGACATTCAGGCTGTAGTCTTGTTTTGTATCATTCATATTTAAGACATGATTTTGATTGTGGAGGAGTAATCAAGCACTAGGGGTAATTTAAGAAAAAAAATATACTGGATGATATTTTCTTTCATTGCTTATTAAAATACATTAGAATTTAAATGAGGCATTCTCTAAAATGTATAACTATTAAGTATGTACCAAATGTAAAAAATCTGAATACCAGTTGGCTGTAGTGCAGAGTTGAAAATTCTTCACTTGACTTAAAGACTCATCTTCTTTTAAAATTTAAGCAAAACCCATTGTAAAATAATATGTTGAAAATGGCATGTATCAAAGAATGAATGGTTTAAAAATTATAACTCTTAATGTCTTATCACTGTCAGTTTCATATGCGAGGGCAGATGTCTCAAAGTATCTTAAAAGAAAAACAAAATAAAAATAAACTGAAGAATAGCTAATGTAGTCTTTTCCATGATTTCTCTCTTCTTTTTAAATTCTCTTCCTTGGAATCCTTATCTAGTTGGTGACTTGAACAATCACGTAACCTCTAAATGCTCTACCCCTAACCTCAGACATTGGCTCTAGTATAAGTAACATGCTGGTGTCCTTACATGGATATCTCATGAGCATCAAACAGTCCTCCATCTCAGCCTGAGCTCTTCTCCCATGGTTCCTGTCTTGGCAAGACTACCTTCAGCCTGAATTGGTTTTTAGTTGTCCTTTTTCTGTCCCTGTCCCACCTTCTATCTTACCCCTACCCATCTAATCGACTACATCCTATGGTTTGTTTCTCATGTTGTCATTGTCCTGGTACAGGCTTCAAGTACTGGTTGCTGAGACAGTTGTCCTGTGAGACCCTCCAACGGCCCCCTCCTTCTCTGCAGGCTCTCCCTCTCCGTCCATGTCCGCTCCCTGAAGGCTCCTAATTTATAGTCATACCACATAGACAGAGGCCTGTCTGTTGTAGTACCTGGACCCTCTTTTTTAATAATGTGCCTAATATATGCCCTGCATTCTATTCCATGCCTAGGACCTTCCTAGTCATGGGTAGAATGTCCTAATGTTAGCCTTAAGCCACTGTTTTATTTTGCTGAATAGCCACGCTCTATGAGCGCCTGATATTGTGTCTTCATAAATATGGTCCACTCTGCCTGGAATGTCTCCCCTCTTTCTGTTGTTTGGTCCTATGGTAATATCTGTATAATACATGCTTGCTATTCTGAGTCACTTTAGAAACAAGATTTGTGTGTGCTAATGTTGATTTTTATTTTTTTAGTTATACTATTTAGTTAGGTATCTTTTTTACTTCTTTTTCACATTATTTGCATTGGGAGGAATGCTTATCCTAAACTCCTATTGCTTCCATAGAGAAGAAAGGACCTCCTTCCCACCCCTCCCACTCCTGCCAGAGATCAAAGATAAACAAAGCTGGACACTAGTTGAAGTGGTAAGGGCAGATTTTAATCAGTAATATAGTAACTACTGCAATAAAAAAGAAAGGTCAGCATGAACTAAACTCTGACCTGACCAAGGTGACTGGGCATTTTAAAAGGAGAATGAGGGAGTAGGGAGGCCGGCAAGTGAAGGCTCAGTAGAGCTAGCTGGTTTGTTAACTGGTGCTTATTGAAGTTCGACTCCCACCCTCCCACAGAGACTGGGAAACAGGGGCCCTATCTTCAGGGGACGGCTGGAACACCAGCAAGTTCTCGTGGCCTTGAGTTTTCTCAGGCAGGCACTTGAAGAGGGGCTGGGGAGGAGGCCTTAAGCTATTGGAAACTATGTTAGTGTTTGTTCAAGTCTTTATAGTCCAAGGCTGAGACTTAGTCCAGAAGGGGTTGCAATGAGCTGCATGGAGTCTGGTTGGAGGGAGGATCTCTGTCAGTGCTCACTCTTTCCCACATGAAGAACAATGACTCACTGGATGCATGACATTTGAAAAAGGAACTGAGGACATTTGATCAAGAACTTCTGGGCATTGTCCTCAGGACACAAATGCTCTTTTCTACCACTAGAGGTAAATTAATGTGCCCTCAGTGGGGGTGGGGAGTACTTTGATCTCCCAGTGAATGGAGGGTGGGCAAATATAATTCAAGAGCGGATTCACTACACAATTACTGTAATCAAGACAGGGTGGTACCTGCAGAGGGATAGACATATACATCCACGGAATAGAACTGAGAGTTTAGAAATAAACCCTTATTACATTTGTCGTCAGTTGATCTTTAACAAAGGTGTCAAGACCATTCAGTGGTGAAAATATAGTCTTTTCAAAAAAGTGATGATGAAACAACTGGATACCCACATGCTAAAGAATAAAGTTGGGCCCCTACCTCACACCATGTGCAAAAAGGAATTCAAAATGGATCAGAGACTTAAATGTAAGAGCTAAAATTATAAACCTTATAGAAGAAAACATAGGTGTAAATCTTTATGACCTTAGATTAGGCAGTGGTTTCTTAGATATGACTCCAAAAACACAAGTGACAAAAATAAAAATACATAAACTGAATATAAATAAATTTAAAATGTTTGTTCTTCAAAGGACACTGTCAAAATTAAAAGGAAACCCAAAGAATGGAAAAAAAACTTTGCAACTTATATATGAGATAAAGTATTGGTATCTAGAATATATAAAGAACTATTACAACTCAGTAATAAAAAGGCAACTTACTTAAAAAATGGACAAAGAATTTGAGTAGACATTTTTCTAAGGAACATATATAAATGGCCAAAAAGCACAAGAAAATATGCTTAACATCAGTAGTCATTAGAAAAATGAAAACAAAAACCATGGGGTACAACTTCAAACCCACTAGGATTGCTCTTAAAAAAATTAAAAACCATGAAAAATAGCAAGTGTTAGCAAGAACATAGAGAAATTGGATCCTTCATACATTACTGGTGGGAATGTAAAACAGTATAGCCAGTTTGGTAAGCAGTCTGATAGTTCCTTAAATGGTTAAACATAGAATTATCATATGACCCAGTAATTCCACTCCTAGCAATATAGCCCAAGAATATACCTAGCACATATGAAACCGTATGTCCACACAAAACTTGTACATTAATATTCATAGCATTATTCATAATAGCCAAAAGTAGGACCAACCTCCAATTCCCATCAACTGGTAGATGGATTTAAAAAAATGTGGAATATCTACCCAGTGGAATATTATCTGTTAATACAAAGGAGTGAAGTCTAATACATGCTAAAACATGGATGAACTTTGGGAACATTGTGCTAAGTAAAAGGAAGCCAGTTACAAGTGACCACATAGCGTATGATTTAAGTTGTATGAAATATCCAGAAAAGGCAACTCTGCAGAGGTCGGAAGACAATCAGAGGAGGTCCAGGCTGATAGTGGCGGTGGTAGTGGATGGCAGTGGACTACTGATGGATATGGGGTCTCTGTTTGAAGTGATGAGAGTGTTGCAGATTTGGATCGCGGTGAAGGTCACAGCTCTGTGAACGTATTAAACCCAGTAAATTACATGCTCTGAAAGGGTGGATCTTATGGCATATGAATTATAGCTCAGAAATAAGATCGATTGTGATACCGAGCTTCCCTAGATCTAAGTCTTTTTTCATTAATCACTTTTCTCAGTAGTAAATCTGACATGGTCTTCACTTGTCTATATCAGTGTATATCCATCTCCCAGTTGAGAACCTGAGGGAGAAGACAGACTATTATTTACCTCCTAAAGCTTCAGCCTGTTAATGCATAGCTGAGAATACCACTTATCTTGTATCTCGCATCTATTTTCTATCTTGTGTCCATTTTGTGTCAATATTCTTGTATTTATTTTTCCCAATTGGTTCCCAACTTGGAGGGATGGTGATTATTTATCATTGCTGCCTCCCACAGGGCCCAACCTATATGTCTATTGGACCTCCTTGATGTGGTTTCCTTGCTTGAATATATTATCGTTTGCCATGGACACCATCATTCTTCCTGCCTTCACCCCGCAGGAAGTTTCAGGACCCAGTACTCCTCCAGTACTCCCAGCGTGGTCACGTTGACTTTGTCCAGGCACATGATTCAGAGCTTAGGTGTGATCACGTGCCGTGGCTCTCCTCAAGATTCCTATTCCTGGACATCCAAGTCAAAGCTAAGCATCGCCTCCTCCCCTCACCCATTCAGTTGTATTCCCTTGTACATCTGCCCACCACGTGCTCTTGCCACAAAGTATTAATAAGTGAGAAAGTTTCTGGAAATGCAAGTGATCACTAGACCAAATAAAGATGGTTTTCGCTTTTGGAAGACTTGACGTTTTCACTAAGAATTCAACTAAAGAAAAGATGAAAAAAGCTAAGTGGTTTTTTTTTTTTTTTTGAGACAGAGTCTCACTCTGTTGCCTGGGCTAAAGTGCCGTGGCATCAGCCTCGCTCACAGCAACCTCTAACACCTGGGCTTAAGCAATCCTTCTGCCTCAGCCTCCTGAGTAGCTGGGACTACAGGCATGCACCACCATGCCCGGCTAATTTTTTCTATATATTTTTAGTTGGCCAATTAGTTTCTTTCTATTTTTAGTAGAGGCGGGGTCTCACTCTTGCTCAGGCTGGTTTCTAACTCCTGACCTTGAGCGATCCTCCCACCTCGGCCTCCCAGAGTGCTAGGATTACAGGCATGAGCCACCGTGCCCGGCCAAAGCTAAGTGTTTTTTGGGTTTTTTTGGGTTTTTTTTTTTTTTTACAGTTTGATATATTAATAACCCATTAGAATTATTATCTGTAGATCCTCATGAAAAATTTTAGTTAATTTTCAACATGATAAGAATCATTAGTATTTTAAACTAAACTGAACACTAGATGGAAAGTGAATGCTCTACCATATTAGATTATTCAATATATTCCATAGTTTTTAAGCCACTTCTGAGCAATATTTAAGGATGCAAACTTGTTAAGAATAACAAAAAGGTTTCTATGGCAAATAAACAGAATTTAAAATGAAGTAAATTCACATCAGTGAACTGTGATTCATTTTCAGAAACTCAGTGAGGAATTGCCTGTACAATAATCCTTATTTTGTGATAGTTCCATTGTTACTTTATTCAAGAAAGTGATATTTGGAAAAATAGCAAGTTAAAAAAAAAGGATAGCACCAAACAACCTAAGAACAAAAGTGTACTATATTATATCAGTCACACAACACACTTTCTCCGGGTTAAATTAGTAGTTACAGTATATGTGTATACATGTGTAGAATTCAGAGATTCTTGGCCAGGTGGGTGAGGGTGGTCTGCACATCACCTGAGGAGCTTTATAAAACTCCACACCACTCTGGTCCCTAACAGTACCCCCATTCTCCCTGCAGAATAGCTGACTGTCAGAGTCTAGGGAGTAGGGCAGGTGAGGTACATGGATGAAATGTCAAGGGACTCCAGGGGCCTGCGCAACCCCACCACCGCCTCATGTTTGTGGACTGGTGTGACAGTCCATAACCGTGAGATAGAGGATGAGACAGACTCCAAAGGTGTCTGGAACTTTTCCCGCTTAAGTGCTACAAAATCTGGAGACCAAAGTTAATTTGAAAGAGAAGTTGGGATGGCCATTCATAAATAAATGTAATAGACTACTCTTGGAGGGATAGGGAGCAGATGATAGACCTCCAAGAGTGTTGTAATGAGTGAGTATGAATCAGTCCATCTTCAATAAATATTTGATTGGTTTCTTGGCTTCCAGGAAAACAACAGCAACAAAAAAATCCACATTGCCTTTCCTTTTTTTAAATGAGACAATTGTGCTTTCTCATATTACCTGAGGCTTAAAGGGGTAGAAAAGTAACCTTGCAAAATATTTTGACTTTGGTGGGAAAATGGAGTTGATCCCATACAACAACTACTTTCAGGCAAAAGTTGACACTAAAAGTTCACAAATTAGTTGGCACTAATTTGATAGCAAAATATCGAGATAATTCATCAGAAAGATAAACTGCTCTTTATTAGGGGAACAAGGTTTTTTTAAATATTGTTTTGTTTGGGGAAACAGAAACAATTTCAAGTCAGAACTTTTGTTTGCCTTCTTCCTGTATGTTTGGCTGTTTTTAAATAAAAGAACCAGGTTCATTTCTTCCACAGGCTTAGCTCTTCCTGTGCAACGAGGTGCTAACAAATACTCTCCCACTAGACCTGAGTTTTCTACCTTCTCATTCTCCAAGCTTCCCTCGAAGATTAGCAGAATGGGATTCCTAGGTTTTAAATAAGAACTAACTTATCAATCATATGCTATTTTAAATTTAAAAAATCTTTTTTAAACAAGTTGTTGATGAAAACACAGAAGAATAATTATAGTATAGCCATCAATCTAGCAGAGTTGAGTGTGGTCTTTTCTGAAACCATTTGGGCAGACTCATAAACAACTTCAAACAGAAAACAATGTAATCATAAAAAGATCATAAATACCAAAGTAAGAGGCTTCAAACAAATAAAAATATTTTAAATAAACACTTATCTGCTTAGTATTACCTAGAGAAAATGGTTTCATGTAGGTAAAACTCGAATTTTATTTGATTGGCTTTTTCCCATCGCTAATTGCATTACTTATGTAACAAAGAATAAATGGTTTGAGTTCTCTTTTGCTCTGGGTAAAATATAAGTTCCAAACTTTCAGGGCCTTTCATGGGCATCATAGCTTTTATGAGAGTTAGAAAAGGTCAAAACCCATTCCAAACCAATTTTTGACAGTTCTGAGAAACTCTGTGAAAATCATTTGCCTCCTCCTGTTTTATATAGTCTGAAATAAATACCAAGGAAGTCTCTTATTGCAGATTCATTTTTATATCATACAACAGTTTTCTTGTAAAGTTCATCTATAAGATGAATTGCAGTCTGCCTGTTGCAGTGCATCAAAACAATTCAAGATTCTAATTTTGCGTGTAGCAGTAGTGTTCCTTCTGTAAGGATGAACTTTACACTTTGGAAATGTCACCAGGGAGCACAGGCAAAAACTGCTATTTCAGTGGTTAGTAAAAGCCATGTTTATAGTACCTATGCAACTTCTTTGAAGCAGAAAAACGAAACAGAGATGTGAGTCACAACATAGAAACTTGAAAAGAATTTTCATAAAAAATAGATAGATACTAGAGAAATGGTAATGTTTCCTGAATTAACTTATGAAAACAAAAGAACTGATGTAGATGCTCATTATTTACTATTCTACATTAGTATCCTTTTATCAAAAGTGCTGATTGACAAATATAGGCATTTTCTGGGGTAAAAGTTGTATAAGATGTGGGATGAGATATGTAACTTGATTGTTCCAGGATGCAGTAAGACATAGAAAAGCACAGTCAACATACATGCCCTGGGATTTTGAGTGTGCGAGTCTGTGAATGTCTCTCATTTTGTATTGCAACTAAGAATATTCATAAAGTAGTTTAGTTTTGAACCAAGGTTGAAAGGAATTGAAGGCTATAAATTGAAGGCAGATAAAAAATGTGACTGTCTCAAATCATTTGACCCATCAATCCCACCATTGAGGATTTGCCCAAAGGAAAAACAGTCATTTTATCAAAAATATACTTGCATTAGAATGTTTATTGTAGCACAATTCATAGTCGCAAAGATGTGGAATCAACCGAAGTGCCCATTAGTACATGAGTGGAGTAATAAAATGTGGTATATGTACACCATGGAGTACTATTCAGCCAAAAACAAAAAGGGGAATACCTTTTGTAACAAGCTGGATGGAACTGGAGAGCATTCTTCTAAGTGAAGTATTGCTAAAATGGGGGAAAAAACACCATATGTACACATTATTCAATTGAAATTAATCAATCAACACATGTGCACATATGGAAGTAAAACTCAGTGGAAACTAAGCAGGTGGGGGGATGGGTAAATTCACACCTTATGGGTAAAATGCACATTATGTGGGTAATGGGCACACTTATATCTTTGATTCAAAAGCAATTCATGTAACCAAAACGTTTGTACCCCCATAATATTCTGGGGGAAAAAGGTGATATCAGTGCATGCATACGTGTCAACTGGAGCAGAGATATTAATTTTGGAGGGAGAATTGTGTTTGAAGTATAGTAGACAGACTTGCCTGACTAGTATGGAAAGCAAGAAGGGTTATGTGATTGTTTGATAGCTGTGACTTACTAATGGGAACATTTTTTATTTGGGTCAGATGATAAGACAGCATCATTTAGAAATCCTTGGATTGATGCAGATAAACTGTCACATGAGGAAGTCATTTTGGTAGTGGTATGACAGATAAAATTAGGGCAGAATAGCTAGAATTGGAACATTTGAGAAAATGCAGTTTAAGTATGAATATTGGAATCTGGTCAAGAGTAAATGGTATTAATTTCTTGAAAAAAAAATCTATATACTTCTGTCAACATGTATACTTTATAATATAGTCACTTCTGTGAGCCTGGTTTATTATAAGTTTTGAAATTATTAGTTACAAATGTGTTCTCTAAGGACTTTTAGTAGTGTATTATGTATGTGTGTGTATACATATCACAAGTAGAAACATATCATTTGATAATGTAACTTACATTTTGAACATGTCAATGGAAAAGAAGCCAAACTCTGTAAAATAATTTAAAGAGGTTTATTCTGAGCCAAATTTGAGGGCCATGTCCTGGAGCCATGCCCAAGAAGCCCTGAGCAAGTGGCCTCGCTGTGGTTGGGTTGCAGTTTGGTTTTTATACATTTCAGGGAGACAGGAATTAGAGGAAAAGTCATAAATCAATACACGGAAGGCATACATTGGTTTGGCCTGAAAAGGCAGTACTTTGCAAAGCAGAGGCTTACAAGTCATAGGTTTAGGGATTAAGGCAGGACATCTCAAAGCAGGGGCTTATAAGTCATAGATGGCTTTAAGGATTCTTTAGTTGACAGTTAGCTGAAAGAGTTAGGCTTTGTCCAAAAGACCAGTAAGCAGCAGAAAGGAATGCTTAAATTAAGATAAGGTTCTTATATCTTTCATTTGATACTATACTGGAATCAGATTGGGAAGTAAACCACAACATAAAAACCTGTTTACTGAGGCCAGGTGTGGTGGCTAACGCCTATAATCCTAGCACTCTGGGGACCCAGGCGGTTGGATCGCTCAAGGTCAGGAGTTCGAAACCAGCCTGAGCAAGAGCGAGACCCTGTCTCTACTAAAAATAGAAAGAAATTAATTGGCCAACTAAAAATATATATAGAAAAAATTAGCTAGGCATGGTGGTGCATGCCTGTAGTCCCAGCTACTCGGGAGGCTGAGGCAGGAGGATTCCTTGAGCCCAGGAGTTTGAGGGTGCTGTGAGCTAGGCTGATGCCACAGCACTCTAGCCCGGGCAACAGATTGGAGGCTCTGTCTCAAAAAAAAACCTGTTTACTGAGATTTTATCATTTGTAGGAATGACTCACCAGGCCCCCTTAGAAAGGAATTTGGGCAAAAGGAAAAGATCAGAATTTAGTCCTCAATCAGCACACAAAGACATATACATATTTACATACACCCACACACTTAACTCAAGCAGGGCCACTGCATAGAGTTGTGTGGCCTGTGTATTGCATAAATATATGGTGCCCATTCATAATATAAACCTCATAGATTTGTATTTTTTGTGTGTGGCAGTTTTCCAACAGGTGATTGTGTTGAGGAAAGGGCTCTCTTTCTAATTTGCACAAAGGTATCACATGGCCTTGTACAGCTACCTGCCTGGCTGCTCTCTCCCCCTGATGTGACAGTCCTGAGGTTCCTTTTGGATCTAGCTTAAGTATTCATGAATGAAAGAGAATGAGATTCAGAAGTTTGGGACAGGGAAGTGGGGGCAGCAACTGCACCCTAAGTGTCAGAGCCAGGCAATGCACCAGGCCAGAGCTCAGCTTTCAGGATGCAAGATCTAGTTTTAAGGATGAGAATATTATTGGTGTTAAACTTGTTGTGCATGATGAGGAGAGGGCTCTGTGATGCTTTTCAAGTCAGAGGCCCCCATTCCAGGGGTGTATCTCCAGCACCATTATATTAATATCTTCAATGACATATTCTTTTGGTTCCTTTAAGTTATCCTGATAGTAACCATCATACTCTTTCAATATAGCATAAAATATAATTTACATTGTGACCCAGTTATTCATTGCACAATATAATCCTCATCTTTCTTCTCTCAGAAGAACCAGAGATAGATTATTCTCTAGGCAGGAAATCTCAAAGAGCCAACAATGTTTCTGGGATACTCATGCCTTCTCTATAATAATCTTTTTTATTTAACATTTTCCTTGAGGAAATTATTACATATTTGATATAAACAAAGGGATATATGTAACCCACATAAATTGTGCAGTATAACAATAATCACCTCCCCATCATGAAAACAGAATTTCCCTAGAACCCACCTAACTGTATGTTTTTCTTCCCCATTCTATCCCTGTTCTTCCAGGCCAGAGGTAACCATTATCTGGAGTTTTTATGTAAAATTTTCCTTTGCTCTTATTTGTTGTTAAAATAGGTTCTATCACATATGTATATATTCTTAAATAATTCCTTTTGTGTGTTTCTCAATTTTATAAAATTCCATCATAGTAGTCTTCTGGCACTTGCTGTTTTTCATTCAATACTGTGTCTCTAAAATGCATTATTGCTTATAGCTATAGTTTATTCATATTGTAGGAATATTGATCTGTTTTCTACTCAGTAAATATTTAGGTTGTTTCCATGCTTTTCTTTCTTAATCTTTTGACAACAATGCTTCTAAAGACATTTCTGCACATTTCCTGTGCTCTAGGAATGTGTTTTCCAAACTCTTTTGATGCAGCATGAAATATATTTTACATTGTGACCCAGTTATTACACAATATAATCCTCATCTTTTCACCTAAAATGTATTCTCATATTTCTTTTTCTAGTCTCTCTCTTTAAAACAAATGCTAGTGTGAGTATTTGACCTAGGGACCCAGTCTGCCTCTGAAAAACATTCCTCCAAGCCAGAGCTTCCCAAACTTTTATGTTTAAATTAAGATTCAGCTTTAGGAGGTCTGGGGCGGGTCCTGACTATTTCCATTCCTAACAATCTTCCAGGGGTTGCCACTGCTGCTGGTGTGAGAAACAGCAGCACTTTGAGGAGAGGGCTCTAGGCTGTTTCCCAAACTTCTCTTGTGACAAGAATCAGCTGAGCTGCTTCTTAAAGATGCAGATTCTGGGGCTTCATTACAGTCCCAACAAATGAATGAATCTCTGGGGAGTACGCCTAGAAAACTTTACACAGTCACATGCTGCATAATGACATTTCAATCAACTGTGGTCTGATAAGATTATAATACCACTGTGTTTTTACTGTACCTTTTCTGTGCTTAGATATATTTAGATACACAAATACCACTGTGTTACAGTTGCCTACAGTATTCAATACAATACCATCCTGTGCAGTTTCCTAGCCTTAGAGCAATAGGGTTATAGCCCAGGTGCATAGTAGTCTATGCCATCGAGGTTTGTGTAAGTACACCTATAATGTTCACACAATGACAAAATCGCCTAATGACTCATTTCTCAGAACCTGTCCCTGTCATTAAGTGATTCATGACTGCATTTAAAAAGTATGCCAGGTTATTCTTCTCATTACAGAAGTTTAAAAGTTCTGTTCTAAGAAATATACCTAAGAGTGCGACAGCTGGACAATCACCTTGTATATAATTAAAGTTTTATTTCTTATTTTTCCTTTCTTATACCTTTTATTTTTACTGCACTGAATAGAACCTTGAGGAAAATGTTAAATAGAAACAGTGTGCAGCTTGTATTGCACCTTAATGTGTTAACATTAAGAATGTTTGCTTATCAGGATTGTGAAAGGTCATTCTCTTCTTAATTTGTTAAAGGTTTTTCTTTCTGTGAATGGATATTTTAACACATGTTCTTTCTGAATCTATTGAAATGATCATATGGTTTTCTTTAATTTATTAATGTGATAAATTACATTTATAGATTTTTTAATATTTAATAATTATAATTAACTTGATCATGCAGTGTTTTATATATATAAGACTGGATTTGCATATTTTGTTTAGAATGTTCACATCTGTGCTCATGAATGAAGTACATTGCTTGTTTGGTTTTGGTGTTAAGATACCAATTGCTTTGTATATTCTAGGGCTTTTTATTTGGTACATAAAAAATTCATAATTGTTATATCTTCTTGATGAACTGATACTTTTATCATTATGTAATGATTCTCTGTGTCCCTTAATGCAACTACTCAGTCTCTTTAGGTTAATATTTGCCAATAATTTTTTCTTTTGCATTTGTTTACTTTCAACTGTCTATGTACACATGGCTTAGATTCATTTCTTGTAAACAGAATATATCAAGATGTTGATCTTATGTTGAGTATAATTCTCTGGGTCTTTTAATTGGCAAGATTCCATTTACATACATTGTCATTACTAGTATATTTGGACTTACTTTCTCACTTTTCTATTTGATTAGTAGTTTTTACTTCTTTTTCTATGTTCTTCTCCCTCTTGTCATTTTTCTTTTTCTTCCCCATAATCGACTAAAGGTACTGTTATTCTTTAGATGGGTTACTTTTTCAGTTTTGAGTTTTTTTATTTTGCTAAAAGTATCATTTTACTACTATCATTATATTGGTTACCCCAGAAACTTTGCCATGCATATGTAACAATGTCTATATTTAATATCATAAACCTCCCTTCCCAGTGATATAAAGATCTTATAACATTCTAACTCTGAGCATTGCCCTACCTGCTCATATGTTCTTGTTTTATTTTATTCTGTATTGTTTTTTAAAAACTCTCCAATTAGACATTATTATTTTATAAATTTGGATGTTTATTATTTCTTCTAGCATCTCAGACCTTCCTTCAGATACTATTTTTGTTCTTTCTGAATTTGATCCTTCATAGCTGGTTCATTGGTAATAAATTCTTTGAAATCATTTCATTTTATCTTGATCCTTGAAAGATGGTTTTGCTACATATATAATTCTAAGTTGATACATTTTCTCTCAGCACTTTGAATATATTGTTCCCGTGTTTTCTGCCACCCACTGTTGCAGTTGAGAACTCTTCTGTCAGTCTAATTGCCATTACCTTGTAGGTGATGTCCTTTTCCTCTCCACATGCTTCTAAGATCTTTGATTTTGAGGTTTGTACTTTATATTATGTTTAAACGTGAACTTAATTTTCATTTTTCCTTTTTTTGTAAATGTTATACTTTCTGTATCTTTTGATTGATATCTTTTGTCAATTCTGGAGATTTCTTAGATATTATAACTTCAGTTACTTCCTCCCCTCTATTCTCTCTGTTCTACTTCTGGAATGCAAATTAGACATAGGTAGACCCTCTAATTTTGCCCTGCATCTTCCTTTCCTGTTTTCTATTTTTGTTTTTCCATTTCTATTTCTCTGTACTACATTCTAGATAATTTCCTCTGATCTATCTTCTAGTTTATTAATTCTCTCTTAAGCTGTGTCTAATCTTACTATTTAATCCATCTATTGAGTTTTTTATTTCAAAAATATTTTTATTTCTAAAAGTTTTATTAGTCATTTTTAAAATTTGATCATTTTCATAGTGACTTATTGCATGTTCTTTCTTGTGATTATTATTACTATTTATTTTGATAGAGATGGGGGTCTTACTCTGTTACTCAGGCTGGTCCTGAACTCCTGGCCTCAAGCAGTGCTCCTGAGTCAGCCTCCCAAAGTGCTGGGATTATAGGCGTGAGCCACTGCACTTAGCCTGTGATTATGTTTTCAAATTTTAAAGTGTTGCTCAAATTTTATATTTTGCATCTGATAATTTGGGTGATTTGAATCTTTTGTGTTATATTTCTGCTGATTCTCACTCATGGTAGTTTTTATTGTGGTGTTTTTGGTAATCTATTTTACTGAGCTTATATTTGTTAGAGCTTTATCTTTGAAAATAGGAGCCCCAATTCAAGGATAATTTAGTTCATGGAAGCTTTGTGCTTGTGTTTGCTGGGATCCAGGAAATAATACTGACTTTGGGTGCTTTACCTACTGCTATTTATATGAGATTAGCCTGGAAACATCAGATTTGGCTTTCCTACCCTGTCCCTCACCCAGGGCTTACTCTTTAGACCGCAGAGCTGGTATAGGCAACTGCCATTTGCTTTCTTTTGTACAAGGACATGGTTCAGTGTATCACAGAAGACACACTGTGCCCTATACAATAAAAGAAAGAAGTTTTCATATGCTGGATCTAGTTATATTAAAGTGGGAAAGTCCTTCACCGTAAATGATACACCATTTTGTTGTAATCAGAAATTTTAATAATTATTTTAGGGATGCATTATTCATCAATTTATTAATTTATCTAATTATTTGATGAGTTTGAATATTTTATTTTGCGTTCAGACCAACATTTATAATGAATGGTTATTGGGAGAGTTTTAATATAATTTAATATAAACATTTGTCAAACAGTTACTACAGCCAAAGACAGAAATAGTTATGTACATTGTAAATTTTTATTTCAAAAGTTATATCAAATAAATGATGCAGCTCATAAAATGGTCCCACATTAGGCTTTGCTGATTTACATTTAACTAGAACCAGTACCAATAATGCAAGATCTGTCCTTAGGGACTGGCATTAGTTCATAGCCTTGAAATACAATCTCTTTGTGGAAAATGGAGTATCTGGATATTGTTTTTTTTTTCCTTTGAAGAGAAACTTGGCCTTATTTAGTATACCTCAAGATAGGCAAACTCTACAAGCCAACAATCCCACTTTTTGTGTTCACCAAGGTAGTTAAAGTGATAACTAGATCTAAATGCTTCAACTTGGCCGTGATGAATGAAACTTCAGGTTGCAAAGAATGTAGCATTTTTTGTGAATGTTTAAGAATCCTAGATGTATGTAATAAAAGAAAACATGTCCAGGAATGATGTATAATAACCTTGGGATAACAAGTAGGAAGGTGGCAAAATTTTATATCAGTAATATTTTATTTGTTTAATAAAAAGTGACCCAAAGCAAAACACAAAATGTTAACATTTGATATTAATAGGTACATAGGAGACTGTTTTATTTTGTACTTTTCAGTGTGTTTTAAAGGTTTTATTATTTAAAATTTCAAAAACCTTAAACACTAACAATAAAATGTTTAAAACAACTTTCAACCCTTTTAGCACAGCTAGTCTTATTTTGTACAGTTAATTCAGGCAGAATAAAATGTGAGCAATGTTATTGTCATTGTGGGTATTATCACTAATGTGGGTTTTATCAGTACCCACAGTTCTTTATTTTGGAAGGTGTCAACAGCATCTTTTACTATTTTTTTCCAACCTCTATTCAATAAACTTTTTACTTAAAATTCTTTTAAAAATTTATCCTGAAAGACATGATGAAATTATCCCGAAACCAGGCACCTTCAGTGACTAACCCATGGTATAATATATAGTCTTTTACTTTATTTTGTAAATGTACAAACCAAACCAAGACCACACATTTGTACACACTGCTCTTTAAGCTTACCTACCACTGTTAGAGAAAGCTCCTTCTAGGTAGTTAATAGTGACATGTTTAGAGTATTATTAAGCCTTTCAGCCTCTTGCCTGAGAGGATCTGTGTTCTTTCCATAAGTATATGTTTAGACATTTTATTATGAAAGATAGTCCTTCACATTTCCCCTAAAATGTGAATAGGAATTCCAGCTTTCTAATGAGACTGAAATAAATATAATCAACATAATTGGCATGTGAATAGTCCATTTCTCAGCAACATGGGTACTAGGTTACTTTATGATTTAGGCCAAGTTCATACCACCATATGGAAAACATGAAAGACATTGTGAGACTATGTCCATCTTAAACCAAGAAATAAAATAGAATGTTTGATTTCATGTAGAGATTGTCATTGCTACACTTTCCTTAATTTATTCTCTAAGACTTTGTTTCATCTCTTAAATTTGCACTGATTCTGAAATTCAGCTTGTTTTTCATGAAGAGATTATTCTTCCTTTATATATACAATTTTGTGATATATTTAAGAAAAACAGATTGTTTTCAAGGGCATTTCTTGAGTCTAATTACAATAAAATGTGAAAACAGTTCATGTAATACATATGGAAAGTATTCTGGTAGCAAGAGACTACTCAAATTTATATAATTTATATGATAGGTTTTAATTTATTCTGAGATAGCACAGGTATATGGATGCCTGTAGGATAGTGTAAATTAAAGATTGATGTATTTCAGAATTTTCAACTTGACTGACAAAGATTCTTTTTGAACTCAGGAAAGCACTGACTAATTCAAAAACTATTGCTTTGTCATTTGAAAACAATTCCATGTGCCTAGAATCTTTGCTGCTTAGGAATATTGAACTATTGGGTAACAGTAACTATAATATTAGTATATCAGGCCTTTGCTCTGATGTAACTGAATAGTAAAGTAAACGAAGCTATCACTTTATTGTTTTGTCACCCTCTTGTGTGACTGGTAAGGCAGAAATACAACAGCTGAAGGTTCCGAAGGGGCCCTGCCACGCCATTCTGGCTGTTCTCTCTTTGTTGTAATAGACCTCTGTAGAGCTCATGGAGAGGTGGCAAAGAGAAACCTGTTAGCAGGAGCATTGGTGTAATCTATGTTTTTGATTATCAATGACAGGATCCTAAAATTATACCCAAATATCTCTCACAGTTCTGAAATTGAGTTTCTGAAAAAGCACTGCAGTAGTGATGGAAAGTAAAGTGCAGAGTTCCAGAGAAATGAGCTGTGAATTGAACCTGCAATGGAAATTGATCCCATCAGTCAGTTTTTTCCCTTACTAGCGGAAAAACAGGACTGAATGTGGAAGTAGCCAGGATCGCTGCTTAAATGGGATGCTGAAGTGCTAGAGGCTAGAACTAGGCTTGCCAGTTCCTTAGGTCAGGACTGCAACTGTCAGCCTTCTCTGTTTGAAACCTGGCTCAAACTGGCAGAAAGACAACAGAATGAAAAATGCTGCAGGCACCAGCAGGGGAATTGGTATAAGAGCTCCCTGACTAAGTTTCCTGTGTGACAGCCAGTGCACTCTGTAGGGAGCTCATTCTAGTCTCGTATTGTGAGCAATAGGGCCTGATGGGATACCCATTCCAGGGAAGGGGGATGCATCAGTGTGGTCTGAGGATGTGAGTGTAAAGAGAAATGGCCTTGGAATCAATTCCTATCCTCAGTAGTTTCTAGATTGTGAGTGAAGAGGAACAAGTATCCTACAGCTAGTGGTCCTATGGATATAATTGATTACCCTGGTATCTAACTGTAAGGGATTTATATTGTGCACATAGAATGGTAGTAATGGTATGCCAAGTTTTTTGGGCAGTGTTCATATTCTCCCAAAAATGCAGTGTGAATTGCAATTAACCTACCAAAATTATACATTTCTGGTTATGAAGTTGCTATTTGTTTTCTCTGGTGTGATACATTTCTACATTGATGATTGATCTACACTGATTGATTTCTACACCTGTAATCACAGCATTTTGTGAGGCCAAAGTGGGAGGATCACTTGAGGCCAAATTCAAAACCGACCTGGTTAACACAGTGAAACCTTGTTTGTACAAAAATAAGAAAAATTATCTAGGCATGGTGGCACACACCTGTAGTTACAGCTACGTGGGAGGCTGAGGCAGGAAGATTGCTTGAGCCCAGGAGTTTGAGGCTGCACAGAGCTATGATCACTCCACTGCACTCTAGCCTAGGTGACAGAGTGGGGCCCTGTCTCTACTGAAAAATAAGATAAATTAGCCAGGCATGGTGGCACACACCTGTAGTCCCAACTGCTCACAAGCCTGAGGCAGGAGGATCACTTGAGCCCAGGAGTTCAAAGTGCCAGTGGGCTATGATCACACCACTGCACTCTAGCCTAGGTGACAGAGTGAGACCCTGTCTCTGAAAGGAGAAAAAGAACCAAAAAACCAAGTTTTCAGTGATCACTACTATAACTCACTAGTGTAAATATCCCTGTGGAATGCCTCATTCACAGTTAGTAGCACATTCATAGAAATGGTTCTACAGAAACACTGAAAATAAAGGTACTATAAAACACTAACTTAAGATGTAATCATTATAAATCCATTGCTGGTCAGAATTCAGTTTTACAGAATGGCAGAAGAAAAGGAAAAAAAGCAGTGAAATCAGGCAGTTTGCTGAGGATGAGTAGAAAGAATTTTCAGCTTTCCTTAGTCACTGGATGTAGCCTATCAACACTGCCCTTAAAGGAGGCTGCTATCACAGGTACATGGTAGCACACAGCATTTCATTTGTATGTATCTGTGTTTCGCTAGGCTTCCCCAACTCCACTTTGCCTTTGGGCCATGGCAAAAGAAAATGACACTACTCTGTCTGAGGTAGCCCGTGTCCTCTGTGTCATGATGCTGATTCAGTTTCTCTATTAAGCTTTTGACAGATGGGCAGAGTGTTTAGGAATCAAAGTGTCCTTCATCCCTACACTCACTGATACTGATCCCGCCGTCTTGATATCAACATAGTATAGACACAAGAGAACCATACACCATAGTCAGAGGCACACAAAGGTGCAAAAGGAAATACTCTGTAAAAGCTTCTGTAAGGTAGCTTTGCCTTGGTTAACCTGGAACTTGAAGACATAAGCCAGTGAGCACAAGCCTCTTTTCATTTAAGGTTTAGACCTCATGCAGTATCTGTTTCTAGTCTGTTAATTATCACTCATGCCAATGAGGACTTTGAAGCCTTGGTCGTATAAGCAAGATGATTGTTTTGTGTGAAACTTAGCTATTTTATTAATACCTGGCAAATGTATGGAAAGTTTGAGACACAGTTTTACCAAAATGGAATTCTAAGAAGTACTAACAAAGAGGGGGGGAGCATGTATTTCAGAAACACTTGCCCAGTGGGTAGACTGAACCCTTCATTTTTAAGCCTGGGACTTCATTTAAGTATGTATTTTCTTGGCTATGGAATACGGAAATCATGTGGACTTATTTATGCAGTGAGAAATAGTTTTCCATTGAAATTAAGTTAGAACTGCTCTGCTTGTTTAAACTAATATCTGAAGCCTTTAGTCATTTTATTAATCAGTAAAATTGATGCACCCCTTAGGAAAATGCTTTAGAACAGTCGTTGTGGAGAACTGTTATTAATAAGGAAAAGGGCAAAGAGACACATTAATCTGTTTATATATATGGGATCTGGAGCTTATTAAAAGTTTTTATGAACATTCAACTAATGAAGCATTATATAAAATTAGACATTTCCTTTAAATTGTAAAAAAATCACTAATGGGGAAAAATATTCAATGTTATTTCTAAATAACTTGCTTGTGATATTTTCCCTATATTACTAATTTAAATATAAAAAATTAATGTAGTAATAAGGAATGTTTCCATGAGAATGCCACTCAAGATTCATTGGAGGAGTTTTCATCTTGCCTGTCCATGGTTCCTAGAGTTATTATAGGACAGAGTAGAATGAATGATCATTATTAACCTCATGTTATAGTTTGAGCAGATATCTAATCCTATCTTATATATATAAAACCAAACATTATTTCACTTTAAACAGTTTCATTTGTTGGAGCTCACAAATAAAGGAAGTAGTTCTAAGTTCTCTCTAGGTCTTAAATGTTGGATAAGACATTGTTGAGAATAGGCAAAAACTACTTGAGCATAGATTATATGGAATTCTATGTAAATCAAAATCCCAAAAGGCCTGGAGTTATGCTCAGAAGTTTATGTTCTCTCGTTTTTGTGTTATTTCATGCTGAATTCTCAAGCTATTACCCTTATGTTTTCTAATTATGTAATTATAAATTCATATTTAATGATAAAGCATATGTGTCAGTATCAAGATTGGTTACTTGCATAAGAGATCCAAAAGAAAAGAGGTTTAAATAAGATAGCATTTAGGCTGAGTGCAGTGGCTCACACCTGTAATCCCAGCATTCTGGGAGGCTTAGGTGGGAGGATTGCTTGAGGCCAGGAGTTCAAGACCAGCTTGAGCCAGAGTGAGACCCTGTGTCTACAAAAAATAGAAAAATTAGCCAGACTTGGTGGCATCCCATAGTCTCAGTGACTCGGGAGGCTGAGGCAGGAGGATCACTTGAGCCCAGGAGCTTGAGGTTCTAGTAAGCTATGTGACACCACTACACTCTAGCTGTACCCTGTGTCAAAATAAATAAATAAATAATAAACAAACAATCACATTGAATTTTTCCTAATGAACAGTTTGGAAGTAGGAGGTCTGTGGCTAATGTGGTACCTTAGTGGTTATCAGGAACTCTAGCTTCTCCTTCATCATTGCTTTGAATTCTTAACATTTAAGTACTTCAAGTTTCATCATGTCTGAACGAGTTCCAAATATCATATCCTCCATCCAGCTAGTGGGAATGAAGAAGGAACAAAGATGGTGTTCCCTTTAAGAACACTTCCCAGAAACTGTTCTTGACATTTCACCTTATGTGCCATTCATCAGAACTTAGACACAGGGCCACGTCTTACTACAAGAAGACAAGAGAAACTTTAGTCTTTATTCTGGGCGGCTTTATGCCTAGCTAAAATTTAGGGATTATTCAGGAAGAAGAGGAAACCAGATGTTGGGGACAAGTAGGAATATCTGTAACATTTGGGCTTCACTAGGGCTTTTATAATTCTTTTCTCTTACATTTTCTTTTTTCTCCTTTTCTTTTCTAAACAGATCCCATGCGTGGCCCAAGGAAACTGGAAGTAGTGGAAGTGAAATCTCGACAAATCACTATCCGCTGGGAGCCATTTGGATATAATGTAACTCGTTGCCATAGTTATAATCTCACTGTCCACTACTGTTACCAAGTTGGAGGACAAGAACAAATACGAGAAGAAGTAAGCTGGGACACAGAAAATTCACTCCCTCAACACACAGTCACTAACCTGTCACCGTATACCAACGTTAGTGTGAAACTCATCCTCATGAATCCCGAGGGACGGAAGGAAAGTCAAGAAATCATAGTACAGACAGATGAAGATCGTGAGTACTTTTAAATGATTATGTGAAAAATGTTATTTTAAAGAGAAACTTTTGTTTCTTTTCAGATCTTTATCTTCAAACAGAAGAAGGAACTACCTACTTTGTTGAATAATACACATGTGTATCTATATTCTTAAGCACGGATTGAAAGAGGATAAAGGGAATAAAGATACAGAAATTTATTTCAATTCTTTATTAGTCATATAGTTATACTTTTCTGTCTATAATCATTCCATATTGCTCTAAATGGTTCTTCATACAAGTTTTATTTTATTGGACTGAATAATTATGCTTTTGGTATTAGATTATTTATATGAAATGCTTGTTTAAATATATTTTAATGACATTCTGAAACATCTTTCATAGTTCAGATAAAAATACAGCACAAAATAGAGGCTGCCCTTACTTTTCAACACAGTGCTGAGAAACTATATCAAGTTGGTGGTTGTGAAATAGATCACTTTTCCCACAAGAACAATATTGAAACTGGATATTACCTTAATAAACAAATACTTAACAAATAAACCATGCATGTCACCAGCAACTCATCAATAAAAGCAAATAACACAACTGCAGTAGACTTCTAAAATAATTTAAAATAATAAAATTATTCCTTAAATCCCATAGCATGGATATAAATGTGCTCTTACACTATTTTTACAGGAAACCCTTGCATACAATAACGTATTCATATGGTACATAAAATACAGTGACAGTGTATTTTATATTTAGTTTGATGTAAAATTCATTTTTTGGCATAAAAATAAGTAGCAAAGAACTTGGGAAACCCATTAAATGAATAAACATTATTCCTGGGGAAAATAGATGTTTAACGTTTTGTTTCTTCCTGTAAGAAATTATATAACTTTAACCATTGATTAAATCATAAATTAAATGTTTAGAGTGATACTTTATTGTTTCATTTCAAGAGCTAGCAAAGGATTTTTGAGTGTCTTTGCCTGCCCACCTCCGTGCATATTGCTGTAGAAGAAAAACGTGGAAGGAGCCAGAGTAAATGAGGCGCTCCCCTCATGTCCTCACTTTTCTCTCTCGTCACGCCCCAAGCCCTGCCTGCGTTGGCTCCTCGCCAACACTGTTTTAGTGTGGTGGCTTCTGGTGGAGGCCTTAGTGTGATGCAAGCCACTCAGTGAAGGCTGAGACTGGAAGCCCTGTTGCTGTTTCTTCCAGCTCTCCCTCATCTCCCGGGAAAGAAGAAAGAGGGTGTCATATTGTCATCGAGTCATGGCTGGCCCCTTCCTCCCTTGTGTTTCTGTATTTATTCTGGTCCTAACTTCCATTGTTTCTACTTCCAAAGTTTTATACTGTTCTTTTCTCTCAAATTCCACTGCCTATATTCAGATTCTTATTATTTTATGCTGCAATTTCTGTAATTGTTTCCACCTCTCTTTGTGATTTCAGCCTTTTTACATTCTTATGCTGCCCCCCCCCCCCCGAACTCACTCATTAAACTAATCTTTAAAATACATTTTCATTGTGTCAGTCTCTCTGTAAGAACCTTCAATAGCTCTTCCTCTTTATTTTCCATCCAAAGCTTTGGCTTTCGCAAGGTCTTCTGTGTTCTTGGCTCATACTCTAGAAGTAGTAACTTCTCTGCAGCAGCTTGTTCCGCAGAGATGTCTCTCAGCATTGGTCCCTGTGCCACCCTCCGAGCATGCATCCTGGGCGCCTCCTCATTCCCTGTCTGTTCCCCTCTGCCAGTGCCTTTCCAATCTCTGCTCCTCAGTTCCATCTCCAGTTCTTCTCAAGTTTCAGGTCCTTCATAAAGCTGTCCCAACTGTTCCAGCCCATGCTACTCACATCCTTCTGACCTGATTTGCACTCGATAAGATCCTTGAATCTCTGAACCTCAAATTCATCATCCAAGAAGTAAGACTCAGGGAGGTTCAGTGATATCCAAATTATACAGATTAATTATTGGAGAGTCCTAACCAAAAACAAAAACACTTTGGAAGAGACAGAAGAAAGACAGAAATAGAGTAATTGCCAATGAATATCCAGTTGAAGAGAAAAGAATGGGGGAATGGATCACTTTGTTTATTAACAAAGGTTACAATTCATTGAACATTGTGAGTTTTATTGTAGGATAATATTTTTATTAAAATATTATTTATTTAAACAGAAAGCATGTGGAAAAAATTTACCTTTCTATTATTGTTAAGAGTATCACTGGTCACTATAGGGCTAAATTATACAGACTTAGATCTTATGGCTATATATCCCAAATCCTGAACTCCCAGAACTTCTAAAGGCAAGTACTGACCAAAGTTCCTATGGGGTAGTATCTTCCCTAATTTAATTAATTTTCTGGTGTTTTTTAAAAATTCACTTTATCTGTTCCTGACATTAAAAACTTAAATGAATGTCACTTAGGTTGTCTTGGCAACATTTCCATGATGTCATCAATTACAGTATCTCCACCAGTACATTTTAACAAATTTATTCTTTTAAGATGTCCTCTGATTAACATAATTCTGAATAACTCCCATTTTATATTACTATTTTATTCTTTTTTATACTATTATACTTGAATAAAACCAGAAGTTTGTGTTTTCTAAGTTTTTACCCTCTTTACATTTGTACATAGATTAATAAATACTCTCAAACAAGAAATGTCATCAAAAAATAACATAGCCACTCATCATCATTATCTTTCTGAGAAAACTGATAATGATGTCATAATAAACACTTTCAAGGTAAAGAAAAAGCTTAAAAAGTTTTCTCAGGCACAGCCTATTTCAGTTCAACTTTTGATTATGATGGACATTTTAGTCTCAGAGTCAGATTTTCTTGGAACTCACCAGCATCATCACTTCTTAAATACCTTGTTTTTCTTTGCTTCAATGTAGTCTCATGTGAATTTCTTCAACCTAAGAATAACAATTTCATATTGCTATATTATTTAGGGTTTGGACATTAGAAATCAACATAATACAACTTCTTCATTTTAGAAATGAGGTAACTGAGACCCAAGGAGGTTTAATGATGTCCAAATTACACAGTTTAATTATTGGAGAGTCTTAAATTAGAACCGAGGCTTCCTGTTTGAATCAGTCATCTGTTTTGGTTTTTTTTTTTTCTGTTAAATAATACTTGACTCTATTTGAAATAACTGCCGATGTCCTACATCTACCTATAAGTAGCCCCTCAACTCAAAAATACACACTGCCTATGAGTCCTTTTGAAATTCTAGGCAATCTTTCCAACCTATGGTAGTCTTAGCAACTGTTAAAAACTATGCCTATCCTCCCACAGTCTACAACACTTCTCTAATCCCCGTTTTAAAAACTTTATTGAGATATGTTTGTCTTTTTATCACCTGGTGAGCATTTGAATTGTTTCCACTTTTTGGCTGCTATGAATAATGCTGCTATGAATATTCATGCACAGGTTTTTGAGTTGATGTGTTTTTAGTTCTCGTGGATGTGTACCTAGGAGTGGAATTGGATCATCATGGAAGTGGATGATCATGGAAGTGGATCATCATGTAAATCTATCCATATGTAATCAACTGAAGAACTGTCAGACTGTTTTCAAAGTAGCTGTATGATTTTACATTCCCTCCAGCAATGTATGAGAGTTCCAGTTTCTCTACATTCTTGCCAGCACTTGGTAGTATCTGTCTTTTGATTAGAGCAATTACAGTGGATATGAGGTGATATCTCATTGTGCTTTTGATTTGCAGTTTCCTTCTGGCTAGTGATGTGGAGCATCTTTTCATGTGCTTATTGGCCATTTGTTTATCTTCTTTGGAGAGCTGTTTATTCAGATCCTCTGCCCATTTCTAAATGGGCTATTTGTTTTCTTATTATTGGGTTTTAATAGTTCCTTTTGTATTCTAGATACAAGTTTCTTATCATGTGTATGACATGCAAAAACATCTCCTATTCTGTGTTGTCTTTTTTTTTAACAGGACCATTTGAATCATAAAAGTTTTCCATTTTGATGAGTTGCAGTTTATCTATATTTTCTTTTGTTGCTTTTGGTGTCACATCTAACACACCATTGCCTAATCCAAGGTCATAAAGATTTACACTTGTGCTTTCTTTTAAGAGTTTTATAATTTGAGTTCTTATAATTAACTATTTTGATTTAATTTTTCTGTGTGCTATGAGATAGAAATCCAACTTCATTCTTTTGCATGTGGATATCCAGTTGTGTCAGCACCAGTTGTTCAAAAGATTATTCTCTCCTCATTGAATTTTCCTGGCACTCTTATTGAAAGTCAATTGACTACAAATGTAAGGGTTTATTTCTGGGATTCTCAGTTCTATTCCATTGATATATATCTGTCCTTATGCCAATACAACACTGTCTCAATTACTGCAGCTTCGCAGTAAGTTTTGAAATCAGGACATGTAGGTCTTTACCAACTGTTTATTGATCACTCGTTCATCACCAAACAATTTGATCCCATACCCCCAATGTGTATATATATTGATAAAGTGTAGCTATCCTATAAATAGGATACACTGAATTCTATATAATATAAAGCATACTCAAAAACTGAATTTAAAATGATGAAATAAATAATTTATAATAATATTAAATAGTATTTTATAGCATATTGGCAAGTAAATTTCCATCTTCCCTTATATTAGATTTTCTTGCAAACTTATAAGAAGGCATCACATATTTTAAGTTTTGAAAAAATGGCATTTTTTAAATCTTAATATTATTAACAAATAAAATATAATTTTCAAAAACTATATTATTATTTCATCTAAATTATTATGTATATACTTTTAATATATTAGTAGAGTGGTTCATATATATTCTTTGACATATTTTTGTTATTCAATATTATGGTTATAAAATGCATCCATGATAATGTATATAATAGTCATTTATTTTCAGTCTTTTCAATATTTTATCATGTGAACATAACACAACTTATTTAAACCAGTTGATTTGTTTCCAATTTGTTATTACTATTGTTATTATTATTAAAAACCACCGCTACATGAACATTCTTGTATATGTCTTTTGGTACATATATGCAAGCATTTCACTAGGAAACCTGGAGGTAGGATCATTGGGTCATATGGTCTGTGCATCTTCAACTTTAGTAAATACTACCAAATTATTTTCCAAAATGGCATTACCAGTTTACACTCCCATAAGCAGTGTTTGAGAATTCTCATTGATTCATATCCTTCTTCATTTCTTTTGGAAGAATGAAAAAGTTTATTTAGAAGGTGCTTACTGAGCTCTGATTGATTTAAACTTTAAAAAAAATGTTGAAATTATTTTTTAAAAAAATAAGGACAGTGTAGCTAAAATAGTTTTAGATTTTTAAAAAGAAAACTTGAATGTATGCATAGACTGTTAAAATCTTGTGCCCCAATAGAAGATTAAAACCTTAAAACCTACCAAGTCTAGAAAACTCTACTTTGATTGTTTTTTTTTTTTTTTTTTGGTTTATTACTCATTCATCTCCTACTCTCCTTTAGTCCCAGGTGCTGTTCCTACTGAATCCATCCAAGGAAGTACCTTTGAAGAGAAGATATTTCTTCAGTGGAGAGAACCAACTCAAACATATGGTGTAATCACTTTATATGAGGTAGTGTACACATTTGTTAGTAATTTAATTTTTTATTATAATTTGTTATGGAAATCTAGGCTATGTAGTTTTTAAAAATGCATAATGACATAATGTCTTTTAAGAAATTAATATTTTCAGTAGTTATATGGTTATTGTATAGAAGCAAAAATTTAAAATTAAATTTTTAAATTATGTATAATTTCAGGATACATCTTTACAATGAGTTGGATGTTTCCAGATTATATGTTATTGTATGTTAACACCCAGCATAACCTTAAAAACAATAAGTATTTTGAAACATATATTAAGAGGCAACCACAGAATACTATTCTTGCTTAGCTATGAAATATTTTACTACTGAATTATAGAAGAACACTGATTATCCAATTAGCAAAGTCAATAAAAATTGTCTCAGGGGTAACAATATAATAGTGTCTTTTGGTTTCTTAGCATTAGCAAAACATCCTTTAGACTTCTGTGACATAGTTTTGTCTACTGAGGTATATCAAAGGGTTGAATGATAGATAGCAGAAAAGAATTTAATGAATTGTTCAAGGAGAAAAACAGGGTGACATTCATCATCACATCTGTGTGATCATCATTTCACTATGCCTATTGTCATAGAAACAAGCAGATGTGTTTTTTTTTTAAGCTAGCATTTATTTGAATGCAAATTCAACAAAATTATATGTTGTAAGGTTTCTAGAAATTGTGGCAGATCCTCATATGGAAACTCTGCTTGAATACCTTTCAGAACTGCTGACAAAAGCCTGTGTAGATTAGCTGTCAGATAGTAATCACCAGTAAACCCCTTCCCTGATCTAACTAGCCTCACAACTTTTGAAAATTGGTATTGAAATGCGGAAAAAAAAAAATTAACTGAGAGCTAAATGAAGAAAAATAAAAGGAAAAGTTGATTTTTGTACAGTTACTGATACTATTCATTGGCTGCTTCATCATGAAAGAATTGAGTGTTGTGAAAATTCATGGTTCAGCTTTTATAGAGCTAAGTGTTATAAACAAATCAAGTAAGTTCATACTTTTTCCTCAGTGATGAGAATATTCTAGTTAATATTTTTGGCCCCAGGACTATTTCCAGGTCTTAGTTTGGGAGATTTTTACATAAGAGTAGAGGGATTTTTTTAAGTGGAAAATATCAACTTTTCTAGTAAAAAAAAATTTTTTTGAAATCAACTTTAAGTTCCAAGCAGTAAGTTCACCTGTCCTAAAAGCCATATATTACATCTAGACAGACAGAAAACAATAGTGAGACTCTTTCTTTCTAATTCAATGGGCCACGTATCTTTGTGTGATAAGTAACTTTAACATGAAAACAACAGGAATAACAATTCAAAGGAAGAACCCATTAATCTTTTTGATTCAGCAGCCAGGTTCCCCCAGTTGAACACTGATCTAAATGCTAGTACAATGGTGATATGTGGATGTGTCATAAATCAGGTTTTAAAAATCAGATATGTGTAAGTATAACAGGTTGGTTCATTTTTCTAGGAACCAAAGAGGAAATGTCAAACGTGTGAATCAGGCTGAAGTGATTAAATATAAGTTTTCTGGCCACCAAATCTTTTTCTCTTTCTCCTTCGACTTTTCTAGAAGTAGAAAGGCAGGGAGTTCCCAGGTTCCTTCCAAGAAGGCAGGCGGACTCTCAGGAGGGAGCTCTTTAGCTGAGATGCACCTGGTGCTGTGATTCATCCAGCCTGGGCCGGAGCTGACCATACGCACAGCTTCCCACCTGAGCCGAAGGTTGATGTTGAACCAGACTTGGTCCCCTCTCTGGAAGGTCACGGTCTTTTAGGACAGACATCATACTAAGGAAATCAAATACTTGGTCCTAAAGAAGCAGGACCATAGGAACACTATATTCTGTCATGGAATCACATTTGAATATAGGTAGAAACTGAAAGGTGAGATGAATTACCATGGTTGCAAAAACGTTTGGTAATAGATGACAGGTGTTTCTTTAGGGTAGGTAGCACACTTGGATAGTTTTTGAAGGAAATAACAGATTGAATATCGCTGATGTTGGAAATTAATATGCTATAGGTTTAGGTTATTCTCAACTTCTCTCTTTGCCTAATACGAAAGATATGCAAAAGCATTAACGATTGAAATGGCTGTCAGCATCACTTTTTCCAGGGATTATGACAGTGTACAGCATTACAGCATTCTTCTGGTTTTGCTCTTTGCCCTCTCCTTTATACATACTCCTCTAACTTCCACCCTCAGCCTTCCCAAAACTAGCCTTTCCTTTGTGTTCTCCCTGTCTCTGTCCTGTCTTACCCTTCTCATACCACACCTCCCACTTCTGCCATTTAATTTTGTCAGGGTTATCTTCCTAAAACCTATGTCTGATAATTACACCTTTACTCAATACCTGTCAAATCTTTCTTTTTTTTTTTTGAGTTGTAAATATAGCACTGTTCTCTGAAAGAATATTTTAAGTTTAGAAGTATTCACAGTAAAATACCTTTGCTTCCTAATTTTGTTTATCAGAGGCAACTACAATTAACAATTAGATACACATCCTTTCAAAATTTTACGAGGTAGAAACTATAGTGCAAGTTCATTTATGAATATAAAATGGACGCAATGTAATAAATGTTAGCAAACCCAGCATTTTATTACAAAAATAATGATATAGGAAACCACCACCTCACATCAAACAAAAGTAAATTCCAGATAGATTCATGATCCAAAGACAAAAGTTAAACATGTAAGAACACTATAGGAAAAATATAGGAGGACATTTTTATACTATATTTTTCTAAACTTGACATAAAACACAGTAGTCATTAAAAATAGATTGAGAGATTTGGTTATATATGATTTTAAGATACATATATATATATATATATATATATATGATAAGATATATAAGATTCTGAATGATGAAAAATACCATGAAGAAATGCTAAATACAGACAGAAGACTTACATAAATTAATTCCAATAGTCAACGGGCTAGTGTCTATAATATACAGAGTCTTGATACAGATTAATAAGAAAAGACAAAACACCCCATTATAAAAAAATGAAAAATAAGAGGAGGTAACTCAGAAAAAAATCCAGCTGGCATGGAAGCATACAGTAAGGTACCAACCCAGCCTGACTAATGATTAAGAAATAAAATAAGTACTACAAAAAGTTTAAATTTCTGTAATATCAAATGTTAATCAGGGAGAAATATGTACATGTGTGGGCTGTTGACAGGAATATACATTTTGCAACCTCTTTTGAGGGCAAATGGGAACATCAATCAAAATTTGAACATTGTATATCAAACCTATTTCTAGGAGTTTATCAGTCAGAAATACTTCCAAATGCACAAAGATATATGTATAAGTGTTTTTATTGTACCTCACTAACTTTATGTATTAATATCTCTCCATTGCCTAGTGAGTAAATACCAGACTTCTGCTCATGAGAGTAACACATCAGTAGACTTTAAACATTTATTATGTGTTAGGTATTGGAAGAAAACAAAAGTAGAAAAGGTAATATCCCTTCTCTACTATATGTAACTGTCCTACCAGAAACTAACCATAGAAAAAAATGAAATAAGTACCAAACCCGGGCGTTCAGTGTAACTTGTGGACAGAGTATCCTGTGCAGTTTTGCTTGGGCACCAAGTAAATGAGAGTGGTCTGGATGTGTCTGCTGATGGGGCATTGACGAGTCTAGAGTTGAAGACACCCCGAGATCTGGGTAACCACTGACTGAGATGGGTGAACAGCGTAGGGGGAGGAGAATTCAGAGGGTGTGTGAGAAAGTTTGCTTGCAGTATTCAAGGTCTTTTGTGATCTAATCCAAGTTTATATTTATTACTTCATCACCCACTGTTTATTTCCTAGAATTTAATGAGCTGTGTGTAGGGAACTTTCTCTTCTCCTAGAACCTTCCAAATTCTGAAACCACTGTGCTTTTGCTTGCATTCTACTTTCCTCTTCTGCTGTCCCCTCCATTCTCCTCTTACAGGACTTCTGCTTATTTTTCAGCATTTTATTCAAATGCTATACTTTTCCTTGAAGTATCCTAGGTCCTTTCCTCCCCTGAAATCAGATTTAATTACTTGTCCCTTTATGCTCACAGAGAAATTGCCTGGACCTCAGGTTAAAGACTGTTTTACGCTGGCTAGAGTTACCACCACTCACACTCTGTAGGAGATTGTGATTCCATTCGTGCCCAAAGGCTGCATGTTATTCCATCTAGGTTCTCCAGAAATCTCTCGGTTTAGAATTTGAGACTTTAAGTAGAGAAGCAGAAGATAATTTTAGAAGATTTCAAGTACTTAGTTACAAATCAGAAATCAACCAATAGAAGCAACAGTTTATTCTGTCTCAACTAAATCTGAAATTATGCGTTTTGGGGATCTTAGTTTGTTTTTGACCCAGGAAATTTTATAGGCATTCAGTAAAATTACCTACATCCAGTGCTGGAACATCAGTATTCTTTATAGAGGCTTCGTGAAAATTCCCTGGACCCTCAGCCAGTGATACAGTGCAAGTGTAAAAGCTTTCCCAAACTTTCCTTTTGGGAGTTCCCTGCTGTATTAAGTACTTATTAAGTACTTAATAGGCACTTAATAAACGTTTGTTGAATGGAAAAATGATAAAATAAATGCCAAAGAGATATGTACATTTAAGTTTGAGCATGGAGGTACATTTCGGTGCCCTTTAGAGCAGCCGCTCAGGTTGGTAAATGTTCACTGAATATCAGCTCTGCGGCAGGCGGTGGAATTATAGAGTTAGATTGCCCCCGTTACTGAGAAGCTTTCTTCATTCCTACTATTCAGACTCCATGGCTCTGTGGATGGGTTTAAGGGGTGGGGTGGTCAATGAACATTCTGACATTTGTGTATACACATATGCACAACATGCTTGTTTGTTAGGGGTGGGGAAGATTCATACTTTTTAGGAGTGCATGAATTAGTGTATAACTAATTATATGCACTAATTATAACATGCACTAATTATATGCACTAATTATAACATGAATTAGTGCATTTTTAGGGGTAGCGGAGACAGGATCTCTAATTTTCACCAAATTGTCCAACAGCTGTGACTGGAAGACAGTGCAGACTCCCCAGTGTAGTTTATCCTGCAACTCCATGGCTATTGGCAGGTACAAAACCCTGAGCCCCAGTGGATGAGCAAGTTCTTCAGTAAAGCATTTGCTGCTGGGTCAATGCTGTAGAGCACAGATCCCACGTACATGGTGCCAGTGTTTATGTGAGCATATGCACACACCTGCCCTCCCCAGGAGTGTTTTTTAGGAAAATGCATACTGAGTGCCAAATATTTACTGATCACGATGGAATCAGAAAGATGAATAAGACATCAGTCACTCCTCAGAAAGATACTACAATTACTTGAAACGTTCCAATTCCTATGGCATATTTAAATCATGATCGAAGACTAAACAAGAGACTTTTATAACACTCCGTGATTCATTGCCAAATGAACTGTTTGAACACAGTCAGAGTGGTGAGCATTCAGCTGATCTAGTGACGGTTGGGCCAGATTTAGGAAGGCTTTACAGGTGAGCACAACCAGAACTCTGCCTTGAGACGTGGATGGACACTTTTTTTGGTCTCAGTCTCATCTTTGAAAACATTTCCTTCTGAAAACACTCCCTTCCCTCTTCCTCCCTCCCTCCCTCTCTCCTTCTTTCCCTCCTTCCTTTTTGTTTGGGTTCTATGACAGTACTATCTCTTTTGGCTTCTTTCTGCATTTATGTTCTCTATATTACTGGCTTCTCTTCCTCTATCCTTTATTAAATATCAGTGTTCACTGGGGCGGAGTAATGGGCTCTCTTCTTCTTTTTTTTCTAAACTCCCTTCTCCAGTGATCTTGTCCATTCCCAACATCATTTCAATACCAGTCACCCCCAGATCTCCATTGCTAGCCCAGTCCTCTCTCAGACCCCAGCTTTATGTCACACACATATGTGCACTTGGCTGTCATAGGCATTTCTCACTTGATATGTCCACATCCAAGTGTCAGTGTCTCCTCATGCATTCCATCTCATTTCAGTACGTGGGGCCATCTTTTGCTCAAGCCCCAAACGTACAACCTATCCTTTGTTCCTCCCCCCTTTGCCTTGCATCCGGCACTGGGCGCTGTCCATTTTGTCTCTGAAACATGCCAGTTCTTTTCATCTCCTGTTGTCTCTATCCCCCACCTTGGTCAGGGCCACTGCATTCTCTCCCCCATGCAGCAGATCCAGCCCCCAGACTCTGCAGTGGTTCCTGTTGGCCCCCCTCCTACCTTATATCCCCGCCAATAAAATCAATCTCCCACCAGCAGCCAAGGTGAATGTTTTATAATGGGAATCAGATCATTTTATTTTCACACTGAAAAGCATGCAAGGGCTCCCTGTTGTATGAAATCAAAGGTGTCATATATTGGGCAGGGAGCACTGTGCGCTGTTGCCCCGCCCACTTCTCCAGTCTCCGGAACCACACAGGCCTCTTCCTGTTCACTGATTGGGCCCGGCTCACTCCTGTGTCATGGCCTGAGTTCATGCTGTTCATCCCCACACTCTTGGCCTGGCTGGCTCCTTCACAAAGGTCAAGTCTCCTGGGCTTAAGCGACAACTCCTCAGTGGGCCCTTCCCCAGCCTTATAGACGGCTGTGTATGAACCTCTCTCCTCCCGTGATACTCTTTATCTTAGCACCCCATTGGTTTCTTCTGTGGAACTCAGTGTTTTAAAATTATTAATGTGCACATTGTATTATATGTCTCCCCAGCCCCACCCCACCCAGTCCAGATTCTTAGCTCCCTCAAGTCAGGGCCTGTGTCTACCTGCTGACTACAGCGCACACAGAGTGCCAGTGTCTAATCAATATTTGAATTGAACAAATGAATCTGAATAGGTAGAAAAATGGGAAAAAGATACTTCTATCATGTTCCAGGCAGGTGAAAGTTTATGAGCAAAAAGTGGTATCGGAAAAACCCCAAAAGTGTTCGTGGGGTAGTAAATCTCTATCTGTAACCAGAATAGAAAGTAACCTAATGTTGTAGTGTAACATGTTCAGAAATAAGTTTGGAGAAGTTGAAATCAGGTCTGAAACATGAAACTAAGGAGTTTGAACTTTGTCCCATTAAAAGTTTTAGTCAGGCAATAAAGCGAACCCTGAGACTAAGCTAGCCCTGGCAGGCAGTCTTCATCCTCATTTGAATTACACGGTATCATAGCTGTTGGATTGCTTCTCCCTTTGCCCCACCTGACCTCCTTCAGGGCAGGTACAGTGCCTGAATCGCCATATGAGACCCCAGATCAGAAAGTGTGTGGCACCTAAGAGGCGCTCAGTGAGTATGTTTTGAATGTGTGAACGAATGAATTTATAAACACTAGGGAGCAACTGTGCTGTCAGGGCTTAGATCTACCTCCTCTGGGCTGCTCTTTTTTCTGAGAGCATCAAAACGGAAGACCAAGCAAGCAAGCGACAGCCCCCTATAGCAGTGGGGTGGTAGATCTGGTCTTGTCTCTCCTCGACTTCCTCAGCCTTATGAGGGAGTCTGTTAGAGGGTTAACAACAGATACTCTGCCTGACTCTGATAGTGTCATGCACTGCATTGATTAACATATACAGCAAACATTTTCTTGCCAAAGCTTAGTTGATTCAATCTAAATATTCTTTCAGAGAGGTCTTCTTAATTGTAATGACATGGTACAAATATAAAAAGAAAGAATGTCAATTATCACTCCGTATAATAACAGTGTTAGTGTTCATGCACATAAATTGTAAGTAAGTTTACCTATTTAAAAGCAAGAAAAGTGCTCAGTTTTGCAATTTAAAACTTTTGAATATGCCACATTTTAAAATTATGTCATTACAACCAGTAGAAGTTAGTAATCACTTCTAAAGTGCATGTTCTTAAATGGTTGATGAACTACTCATAGTGAAATTCTTTAAAAAATTATTTCAAAGGGCAAAATTTAAAGGCACCTATGTTATATTTATTTCGAAACATTTCAGACTCATCCAATATGCTTTGAATATCTGTTATGTAGCAAATATCATGAAAACTTCTAGAGCTATACTATCTAACACAGCAGCTTACTGGTTACACATGATAATTTAGATTTAAATTTTAGTTAATTAAATAAAATAAAATTCCCAGTTCCTCATTCTCACTAGCCACATTTCATGTGCTCAGTAGCCACATGTGGCTGGTGGCTACTACCATACTGAACAGTGCAGAATAGAACATTTCCATCATTACAGAAAGTTCTGTTGGATAGCATTGCTGTAAAGAAAAGACACGAATATGACCCATAATGAACACTCCACTCATAGCATCAGGAACTACTGGCACATGTCTAGGATTTATTTTCAGAGCATATATCTTTGCCTATATTGTTGAAAACATTTAAAGGTATCCATGTTCCCATCAGAAAATAATCCTATTCAGTGCTAAATTAAATTATGGCCACTAGATCAGAGATGAGGTCTTATCCTTATTAATGTCTTCTCTCTAAGATAGTTGTATATTTTGTTATTTTTTCTCAAACCTATCTTTTGTAATGCACTTTTACAAAATAACATTTTGAAAGCAGACAACTTCAAGGTATTAGTTTAAACCTGAATTTATCCTTTATGTTATAATCTATTGGCTTTATGTTCCCCTGTCTATAAAAGTAATAACTCACAATAGTTCGGGCTGAGTTCCTGCGCCCCTTCCCTGGATTCAGGATTTGAACAGTCTGAGAGGGAGAGCTTATCGTAAAGTGTCTGACAGTGCATACATCAGAAGGGTTTATTGGATAAAGATGTAATCTGAGTCCATCTGGTCCAGATATTTTTATCACTTTCTTATTCTTTTGCAGATCACCTACAAAGCAGTCAGTTCCTTTGACCCAGAAATAGATTTATCCAATCAAAGTGGAAGAGTTTCAAAACTGGGAAATGAAACCCATTTTCTGTTTTTTGGACTGTATCCGGGGACCACATACTCCTTTACAATCCGAGCGAGCACAGCGAAAGGTTTTGGGCCTCCAGCAACAAACCAGTTCACCACCAAAATATCAGGTACTATACATTCATGAGTTGTGTCTTTTATCAGAAGTAGCATTTTTGTACTTTTCCATTCCCATTGTTAAGTATGCAAAGCTCGCTCTCACATTTTATACAAATGAATACCTCTGGATGCCTGAAACTCAGACTAATGGAATTAAATGAAATGCTACAAATTTATTTTTGGGGAGCTTAAGATCCCCCCGTGTTAGGAAGTGTCCACTGTTTTAGCAGTTTGCCTTGGAGGACCTGGACAGGGGGAAGAAGGTTCTGTTAAGGCCCCCTCATTCCCTTGGCAATCCCAAATTACTGGAGCAGAAGTGATGGAAAAAATCTCTATAATGAGCCATGAACAATTGGGAGCTCAGCAGAAAGGCAGCCTCACATGGAGTCCACTTCCAGAAGCATCAGTCTTCCTTGGGACCTTTACCATTAGTCATTTCCCATCCTGAAGAGAGAGGCAACATAAGAGTAGTACCAGGCACTGAGGGTCTCCAGCTTTTTGCTTGCAGAGACACCATTATGCCATCCAACAGACATACTCTGAGAAATATTTCTAGGCATGTTCAACTGTGCAGAAAATGTCTTTGTACTTCAGACTAGAGGAAATTAAATTGCCATCTGGTATGGGATATGTAACAGCAATAAACAAAATTCCATATTTTCTTTTTCCATTTTTCCCCCCTGTGGGTGTGAGTGAGAAAGTGTTTGAGTTTGGCTTTAACTGTTTTGGTTGGAGGAAGATGGGTTGGAGCTGGGGAAAAGAAGTAACATTTTATCAGACAGAGTTACATCAATAATATTCTTATTGATGGCTTTTATATCTTTTGTCCCTCATTCTTAGTTTTATAAGTTTTTGTTTAGAGTTGAAGGAAGGGAATATTCACAACTAGGGTATTATAAGCATTCTGTGAGGTTTTGAGGGAAGGAGGTTTGGGATTTTGTTTTTAAGTTATTATAACTTAAAAGGATAATTTTTCATTTTGTAACATTTATGAGTGAAGACTTGACTTCAGATTTAACATACAGTGGATATTCTAGATATAGAGTTAGGTTATAGGAACAATATGGAGAGTTGGAAAAGAGGAAGAAGTTTTTGGGAGGTTAGGAAAATGAGAGATTAGAAAATTGACCTAGGTTGTACAAATGTGTAGCAGAAAGACCACCAGACCCGGAATAAGAAAATCTGAGTTCTAGTTATGACTTTTTCATGTACTTTCTCTCTGATTTTGATCAAGTAAATTAACCCTTGCATATAAATTAAGATTATATTACCTAGTGCATGAATTTGTCATGGGCATTTAAAGAGGAAATACATGCCAATATGTATACCTCCAAGCAGTTTCTTAAAATTTGCCCCTATTAAAACCATATTTCAGAGATTATTATCTTAAGGTATACTTTTAGGGAAAAAATCACTTTTCCCATTTTTATTAAATAAGAATTTCAGTCAATATGTTTTTGACCACTTTTAGCACACCAAGTTCATCTAATTCTATCCAAAAGCAAAGAAACTTGACATTTCCATTAGTCTATGTGGGCTCATCAATAATAACTATTTGAATTTTATAGTTTTTTGAAAGTTACATTTATGGGCCTCTTTTTTATTTTCATGTACCTAAGATAGGAAACTATTCTCATATAAAAATGTAATTCTGTGTTTTGAATTGTAGTTAATTTGTGATAGAATGGAATTTAATTTTTAATACTAAGAAAATTTGCTAAATGGAACTGAGAAATAACCCATGTCTGTTACACAGAACCTTTTTTTATATGTAATACAATTTTAAAAACCATTTTCAAGAAGCAATCTCTAGCTTTCTAGGGACCTGTGGGTTGTGCAAAGATGGTATACCCTTTCACATCACAGCTCTATATTATGAGTTGTCTTGTCCCTAGTGGGGGCCTAGTTACTGAAGTGTTCTGTTCTTATCCTATCACAATAAGACTTACCAGTCTAGAGAAGAAAGGATGCCAGGAAATGGCCTTGGAAATAGGATTTACATTGGGAGGAGAACTAACATTTGTAGAGTTATGTTTGCCTAGCACTCTCTATCTATTGTCTCTTTGAATTGTGTTAACCTTAGAGCAGGTGTCCTCAAACTACGGACCGCGGGCCACACGCAGGTGTTTTTGACCATTTGTTTTTTTTTTACTTCAAAATAAGATATGTGCAGTGTGCATAGGAATTTGTTCGTAGTTTTTTTTAAACTATAGTCCGGCCTTCCAACGGTCTGAGGGACAGTGAACTGGCCCCCTGTTTAAAAAGTTTGAGGACCCCTGCACTAGAGGGTACTTTCTCCAATTTTGAAAGGTATATAAACTAAAGTTCCAGAGATAATTAATGTGCCTAAGCTCTTATGCTGGCTATAACAAAACACAACAAAAAAGTTAAATCTAAGCCTTTCTTACTTCAATTCTCATGTATTTTCCACAGTCATGCTTTCCTAAGAAGCTGTCACTAATTATTTCCAGAAGTTGTCACTAATTAATTCCAACAAGTCTCTGGCTCCGTGTCCTCCTTAAATCCCCAAATGGGTCATTAGTATGTGTAAAACCTTGACTTAGATGGAAGAACTGTAAAGTCCAGGTTTATGATCCCAGTGATTATTTATTAAATATGCCTTTAACATAAACATTTTATTAAAAATCTTATATGTACAGAAAAAATGCACAAATTATAAGTGTGTAACTCAATGAATTTTTATAAGCCAACTACACCCATTTAGCCAGAATCCAAATCAAGGAATAGAATATTATTGATACTTCATGCTCTCTCCCAGCTTCAACTCAACATCAAGGCGGTCAATATATGCTGGTTTAAGCAGCTGTCCCTGTTATTCTGTGTAGGGAATATACATAAACCTTGTTCATGGTCAACTAGTTTTAGCTGCAACTTAAAGTAAGTGTACTATGTTCTTAATGTTCTTTGTAGAAGAAGTTGGAAAGTAAACTGAGAAGATAAACCAGAAATAATGAGTCTCTCATTATACACCTTTTTCCCCAGCACCCTCTATGCCAGCATATGAACTTGAGACACCTTTGAATCAAACTGACAATACAGTGACAGTCATGCTGAAACCTGCACACAGCAGAGGTGCACCTGTCAGGTACGAAGCAAAGGGGTGGGCTGACTCTAGAGAGAAGAAAACTAAAACCAAGTTGATTAATTTCTCCAATGTGTTTCCTAGGGATTTGCTACAAACCTCAGTCAGCATGTAAATCCGTATCTTTATTAGCTCTAATTAAAAGAAATGACTGAGGAAAATGAAAGGGCTTTGATGTAAGTGATCAAGTATTATTTAAAGGGTTTTATTCTGATGCAAGTGGGTTGATCTTTTGAAGATAAGTAACAAAGCCCAGTCTGTTGATGAAATGGCTTTGCTTCTAAAAGGTAATTGTTGGCTGCTATTTAGTTACCCAAGGGCAGATGACATTTTTGTCCTGAGCTCTATTCTTTTATTTTTTTAATTTTAATAATTATAGGTACATAATTGTATATCTTTATAGGGTATATATATTTATATATGATCTTTTGATCATATATAAAAGATGTCTCCTCAGGCATGTATCATTTCCTTGTGTTGGGGGCATTCCAGTTCCCCTATTTTAGTT
>VSMD01064540.1:0-32119 GCA_008750895.1 Mirza zaza | reverse complement strand
ATAATGAGTGAGATGTGCACCATCTGGGGGATGGTCATGCTGGAAACTCAGACTTGTGGGGGGAGGGGGGAAAGGGCATTTATTGAAACCTTAAAATCTGTACCCCCATAATATGCCAAAATTAAAAAAAAAAAACCACAATGAGATATCACCTAACCCCAGTGAGATTGGCCTGTATCAAGAAATCCCAAAACAACAAATGCTGGAGAGGATGTGGAGAGACAGGAACACTCTTACACTGCTGGTGGGACTGCAAATTAATGCAACCTTTGTGGAAAAGAATTTGGAGATACCTCAAACAGCTAAAAATAGAAATACCATTCGACCCAGCAATAGCATTATTAGGCATCTACCCAAAAGAGCATAAGACATTCTATTATAAAGGCATCTGCACCTGAATGCTTATGGCAGCACAATTCACTACTGCAAGGATGTAGAAACAACCCAAGTACCTGTCAATTCATGACTGGATTATTACAATTTGGTATATGTTTACAATGGAATATTACTCAATTCTGAGAAATGACTGTGAGCTAGCAACATTTATATTATCCTGGATTGAGCTTAAGCCCATTATCCAAAGTGAGGTGACACAAGATCAGAAAAATGGGCTCCACATGTACTCACCATCAAATTGGTACTGCCCGATTATCAATTTGGTGCTCAAAGGGTGGTGGTGTTCACCAGGGATTCAGGGGGTGGGGGAGAGACCCATATCTGAGGGATGTGGTGAACAGTGTGGAGGGGAAGGGCATACCTCTAACTCTTGCTAGGTAAAGGCAAAGTTACAATATCTAACCAAAATGTTAAAAAAAAAAAAAAAACATTTATTAGGTGTCGGGCAGGTGGGAGGGGGGAGGAGTGGAAGGGTATATCTATATATAGATATAGATATAGATATACATTTTAAGTGTGATGTGCATTGTCAGGGGGATGGACACACGTAGCTCTGACTTGAGGGGGGAGAGAAGGCAAGAGCAATGTATGTAACCTTAATATTTGTACCCCCATATTATGCCAGGGGAAAAAAAGGTTCCCTCTGGAGGATAATAAATTTGGAAATGAAAGATGTATATAGGATGCAGTACAAGAAAAAAAGAAGGCCATATACTCAAACCATCACCACTCTTAAGGCTCTAAAGGACCATTTTACCATTTAAGAGAAAAGCAAAACCACTGTGCATATAATTGAATTTAAATGGTGAAAATAATATTCATTCTCACTATGCATTAGAGACACTATTTTAAAATTATTTCTAATATAAACACATTCTCTTCAGCCCTCATTTTTTCTCCTTTTTGCTCTTGCTCTCAGGCACAAATTACTGTTAAGTTTGGCTGAATAATGAATGAAAACAGTCGGTGTCAGTAATGACAAAGTGTAATATTGAGCTGATGAGACCTCTTGTTTGCAAAGCTTTCTCTCTCTCTTTCTCTCCCTCTCTCTCTTTTATTCCAAACATTCCTCAGCAAGAATCACTGGCAAAATTATTTATATTCAACTGAGGATCTAATTGAAAGATTATGAGCCCGTGGAAATGTAGACGAGCAGGCCTGATATCCTAAGGAAAAAATAAATAAATAAAACAATCTTCCCTTTGAATAATCACACTCACTAGCGTATGGCAGTCTCTTGTTTGGAAGAGGAGCTTCCGTTTTAGAGCTTACGCAAGTCTTACCAAGATAAGCTCTCAGCTTCCATGCCTCTGTCCCTGCATTGGGGAAGGTTTTACTTGAGCAGAAGTTAATTTTGCCCTATTACAGCTGCTGAAGTGCAGCGTGCCTTGACGTCAATTTCCTGTAGACACGCGTTCGCTGAGATGTGAGGTTCATATATATGAACATGGTTTTGGAAGGAGCCATCCATTTTCCCAGATGGAGGTGGTCTTTGGGCAGTAGGTCTGGTGGGGTAGGTCCAAGGTGAGAAAAACCAGGTTTAATTGAGAGTTGTGAAGCTCTGGAAGCCTAAGGGGGGCTTGAATCACATCTGTAGCACTTTCTAGTTTTATTCACCACCTAGCCAGGTGGAAGCATTGCTCCCCCAAACCTGGACTTTCGTAGAAAATTTGAGGGCCCAGATCGGTTATGTAAGCTCTGAAGAAGTTCTTTAACATGGGCCAAATCAGAAAATAGCAGATGCTCAACAAGTAAACGAAAGCTACGCTGGTTTATTTCTTTGTTTTTTTTTTTTTTATGGTTATTTATTTATTTAACAAAGCCTTAACTGAATGCCAGTGGACTAAATGCAGTAAGCATGTAGCTGGTGAGAATTTGGGCCCAGGTACAGAGAGATCGATGTGCTACAAGTCCCTGCTGCTCAGAAGCTGAAACATCATTTGTAAGAGAGAGGCGGGTACACCACTCACCCATATGGGAGCTCCTGGCGGCAGCGGGAACAAAAGCGTGTGGATGAAAAAAGACAAGCAGCATAGACGAGTGGGCCCAGACCACAGGGGAGGGCAGGCTTCTCAGAAGAAGTGTCACTTGAGCTCCAGGATTTGAGGGATGGTCTTCAGGTAGATCCTTTCCAATGTCTAAGCCAGGTGTGCAGGCCTGGGGGAGGGTGGTGGCTGGGGGGTTGCGTGCACGGGCTGCAGGGTGTCCTGGCATATGAGCCTGGATGCTGAGCACCCCCTCCCCAATCTGAGGCCCACGCCGGGGCTGGCATGATGCAGAGGAAAGCAAAGGGGTCCAGATGATGATTTGCTTGCACAGGTTGGAGATGACTTCTGATTGACCAAACACTGGGAGAGCTGGGGAGGAAAGGGCAAAAGTGCACTTCTCCATCTCCTGGAGGGTGGATAACTCCATAGTGACACATCTGTTTCTCCAACAGACTCCTTGAGGGCATGGCTTTGCCACACTTCTTAAGGGACACCTCCTACAACAGTGCAGGATACGGCTTGGGGTGCTCAGAAGACGTCTGTAGGGGGAACGAAAGTTTGCACATCCATTCGATAGGCAGGAAGATGTCCACCATGGGGTGGTGGGACCAAAGACCACGTGAAGAGGACTTTGAGTATCTGCCATAGCGATGATTGTCCAAACCCTAGTTAACCAGGAGATGTACACCGAACTTCTTCCATGTCACATGCTGCGCTAAACACTTCAGAAGCTCCAGCTCCATTACAAACACCACAAACTATTCGATGAAGTAGATTCTATGCAAATTCCCATTTTTTGGATGAGGAAACAGAGGCTCAGAGACATTAAGCATGTTGGCTTAGTTCAGAGTGATATCTAGGAACAGGCAGATTTGGGACTTGAACCCAGGCCAGTCTGACTGGCATCCACTGCACTGGAGTTCACCCGTCACTCTCGTGCACCGTTCCTTTTATGAGTCATGACATAATAAAGTGTTTCCAAGAAACATTCCTCTGACCTAATAAATACATGTTTCCTCCCATTACATAATAGGTATTTGTCTGTTGTTAAAATAACAAATAAAAATATCTCCACTTTTTTTTTTTTTCCTTTACTGCTGCAAGCTCAGGGCCCAATTCATTGCTCAATCACAATCATTTTATCAGCTTAAAAATACATGAGCTCTCCTATCGTTATAAATGGATTTTAGATTTCTGGTTCTGATTTCACTGACTTATAACATATTTTACCATAAGCCTTTCTGGGTTATTTTTTAGGAGATCCGTGCAATTAGAAAGAATTGTCCAATCAATTAGCCATATAAGGTATAAGGTGAGATCATGGATCTTATTTCACAGGTCAGGAAACAAAGGAAGTTAAGGAACTTGCCCAAAATACGTAAGCAGGTAAACTCTGGAGCCAAGACACCTGCTGCTTCTCCCTCTTTTGCATTCAGTGATTGTGCCATTATATCACATTGCCTTTTGCATCGGGGGAATACATATGATTTGTAAAATTTAAATTTTCAGAAATATGAACATAATAAAAAGCATATATTTATTTGTGGGTGAGCTGTATGCCATGTTCTCTACTAGGTTTTATTTATACTATTTTAACGTTTTGTCTTTTCAATGTCAATGTATTCGTGTCAGTTTTCAGTTCTCCTGTGCGACGGTTAGTTGATGTGCAAACTTGACTGGTCTCTAGAACCCAGCTATTTACTCGAACACTAATCTAGGTGTTGCTGTGGAGGTATTTTGTAGATATTTTGTAGGTGTAGTTAACATATACAATCAGTCGACTTTAAGTAAAGGAGATTACCTTCAATGATGCGGGCAGACCTCATCCAAGTAGCTGAAGGGCCTTAGAGGAAAAACAGGTTTCCCCAGCTAGGAGAAACTCTGCCTCAAGACTGTAAAGACTGCAGCATCAAATCCTGCCTGAGTTTCCAGCCCCCGCCCCCCCCCCACTCTATTAGTTCTGTTTCTCTAGAGAACACTGACTGATGCGCTGTGTGAAAATCATTGCACGCGAAGCAACTTAAAACAACACAACTTGACTATCTCACAGTGTCTGTGGGCCAGGAGCTCAGCACATGTTAGCTTGGTCCTCTGCTCAGGGTCCCACAAGTCTAGGGTCAAGGTGTCGACAGCCAGATGCATCCTCCTTTGGAGGTTCAACGAGGGAAAGATCTGTTCCAAATTCCCTTCGTTGGAACAGATCGTTCCAACGATCTGTTAATGTTCTAAGCCAACATGCTTAATGTCTCTTAATGTCTCTCCAATTCCAAATGAATTCATTGTTAAAAGAATTCATTTTTCTACAATTGTAGCACTGAGGTCCCCAGTGTCTTGCCAGCTCCCTGTTGGTCCTCAGCTCCCAGAGGGTGCTCTTGGGTCCCTCCCATGTGGTCCCCTCCATAGGCCCTTTCATACTTTGAACCTCTTTCTTTTTATCCCTTTGAACGACTTGCCTGATTAGGTCAGACCCACTCAAGATAATCTTCCTTAAAGCCAACGGACTAGGGAGTCAATTACATCTGCAATATCCCTTCCGCCACATAACATGGCATCATCATGGGAGTGGAAGCTCATCATGTTCACAGGTCCTGTTCAAACCCAAGGAGAAGAGGATGCAGAGCGGGTACACAGGTAGTCTGTGGCCCACCTTAGCCGGAGTCAGCACTCCTTTGGAAAGTTTTATCCATCAGTTCCACTGTCACGTGATGACCTCCTTCTTGGTGCCAGGCATTGTTCTGGCCATTAAACATGGAGAAGGAAGTTTCCCTGCCCTCATTAGGAGAGACAGGCAGCCTCACACAAACTACACACAATTGCTCACAGTTAAAATATCATTGGAAAAGCACTTTAATTGTCGTCAAACTGAGGTTCCTTGAGAGCATGGAAGACACAGGGACTAATTCCTCCTTTTGGAGCCTAAGAAGGCCTTACAGATAGAGCAAGGACATTGCAAATGGACTTTCAGTGTTGATAGGGGTTTTTCAGAAGAAGCCAGGAAAAGGTACTTGAGGGGCAGGGGCATCCCAGGCTAAATCCTAACACAACGGCATTAGAAGACCTTGTCCACTAAGGCAGCGGTCCCCAGTCCCCAACCTCTTTGGCACCAGGGACCGGTTTCCTGGAAGACAATGTTTCCATGGAGATTGGGGGAGGCAGAGCTCAGGCGGTGATGGATGCAAGCGGTGGGGGGGGGGGAGCAGCTGTGACTGCAGATGAAACCTGGCTCACCCACCACTCACCTCCTGCTGTTCACTTGCCCTTCCTAAGCCTCATGGAAGACAATTTTTCCAAGGATGGGGTGGGGTGGAGCACTGCAGCCTGGTCCCTAACAGGTCCCCAGGGGTTGGGGACCACAGCACTAAGGGAAGAGAGATACATTGCTATTACTATTCCAAGAACTTGTAGCCTGTGAAAGGCTGGTGAGAAAGGAGAGTCCCGGAATGTTAGCAATGTTCTCAAGTTCCCATTTCAGGGTTGATCATGTTGAGAGTATAGAGTATAGAAGAGTATATATGGTATTATATCGTACATAGTACATAAGAATGTCTCTAAACTCTCGGGAGCATGTAGAAAGGAGCTTAAGTAGTTCAGAATGATTTGAGAAAGTGAGATGCCAAACATTTCACATTATTCTTTCTTAATTTTAAAAAGTAAGTATTTTCATAAAAGCAAAGATAGCTTTTTTTCACAGAAAATTCAGGACATACCAAAAACCACAAACACAAAAAAAATAAGAATCATATCTGGTTGAACCCTTGTAGGTATACTATAAAAGTTTACTGTAGCAACTTTTGTATAAGTAATATATAATAAAGGTAAATATTTATATACCAAAAATTCCACAAGTTCATGAACGTTTCTAAGTATAATATAAACATGCTTCCATAATACTTAAGTTTTCTTTTACAGCATTATTTTTAATGGCTGCAGAGTTCTTCATTGTTTACGTGCATCAGAATTTAAATCATTTGGCCTCCTCAAGAAGGCACGCCCTACCCTGACTGCTGCCTGAGTCCCCCAAGGACTGGTGACCCCGTGGGCCCAGCATCATCTACCACCACTGTGGCCTGGGGAGGGGTCACCCATTCCTGAGTGAGTATCTGTCACCTCCAACCAAACCCACTCTCCCATACTCCTCTCTGTGAGGCTGCAATCCAGACCTTCGAACTGCATTTCTCCTTCGCCAGGCTGCTCCCTCCTAGCCTGGGCTAGATGGAGGCTGAGGGGAAGATAAGAGACAGAAAACTGCTCCTCATGGTCTTTGCTGTTCCTGTTCGTGCTGCCCCTAGAAGGGCCCCACCCTCCAGTAGCTGAAGTCGTTTCCAATATCCAGACTTGCTTCCCTCCCAGCCCTTCCAGATCTGGGGTACCGTGGCTCCCCGCAGACACCCTCACCCAACAGGCAGAGTCCTTGTCCAGAGCCCGAGTCTCTGGCTCTTTCTCTGAGCTCCAGAAATGCCTGTGCCAGCCCAGAGGCTCCTGTGTCTCAGGGGTCCGAGTCCCAGTTCTCCAGGGCCCTCCTCCCAGGCCCTGCCTTTTAGTAATCCAGCTTCTTTGGCTTCCTCTGGCCTGGGAATAGTATCTGCTTTCTTTAATTACTATCCCTCTGACACCTTAGTGTTCTTTTTTTTCTTTTCAGTTCTCTAATATCTGCTTAACTAATTACTTATAAGACACTCTCATCCTGAAAGTAATCAATATGGACAGATATACCTAAATACTCATGTTCCAGTATGCAATAGTTCCCATCCGTAATTTTGAAAATCCCTGGAGGTGAGTTTGCTATCCAAGGGATATTTGGCAATGTCTGAGCACATGTTGGACTTTTCCAGTTGGGGTGAGGGTGTCACCAGTGTCTACTGGGTAGAGGCCAGGCAAATGTTCTACAACTCATGAAGAAAGCCCCTTGAAATGAATGCATGAGATTAATAATAAATGAATAAACCATTGCTGAATTCCTTTTCAAATTTGAAGGGAAACATAAACGCATAGATCCAAGAAGCTCAGTGAATCACAAGTAGAATGATCATAAAGAAAATTACACCGAGGAAATTAATCCATTTTCCAAAAGCAAATGAAGATCAGATCTTAAAAGCATCCAGAGAAAATGGAACATTATATGTATGGAATAATTCTAAGAAACATTTCTGACTTCTTTTCAGAGACAATGAAAGTGAGAAGATAATTCCAGGCCATCTTTAAAGTGCTAAGAGATTTAAAAATCTGCCAATCTAGAATTCCATATATGGCTAAAATCTACCTTAGATATTCCAGATAAAGTGGAGAGAATTTGACACTAGCAAATATCCAGGATAAAAAAAGAAAAAGAAAATGTTAAAGGAAGTATATCTGACTAAAGGAGAATGATATCAGATGGATGGAATGAAGAGTATCATAAAATGGTTAAGATAAAACATTTTTTCATTTAAAAAAAAAGTTCTTGCATGATAATTGACTGTTAAAAGAAAAATAACATGAATGTATTGTGGGATTTATAACATAAAGTGTATGACAATAATAGCATAAAATATGAGAGTAGAAAAAATGGGAATATGCTACTCTAAAATTTTTATACAAAAGGTAAAATGCTATATTATTAATTCATGGTAGACTCTAATAACGTGTAGATTCCTATTATAAACCCTCAGACAATAAATAAGAGGAATAGTTAAAAGCTAATATGGTAAATAAAATGAACCCTAAAAATAAATAAATAAATACACAATTCAAAATAAAGAATAAAGAAAAATAAAGCCAATTATGGATTAAAAATGCAAAGAGTCAAATTAAAAACAGCAATATCATAAATAAATTAAATGTAAGTAGATTATAGACTCAAATTAAAAGGAATACATTTTCAGATGGATATATGTGCAACGACCAACCATACTCTACCTACAAGAAATCCACTTTTAATATAAAGACAAAGGTAGATTAACAATGAATAGATGGAAAAAAGATACTCCATATGAACACTAATCATGAGAAAGCTAAACTAGACACCAGGACAAATTGCGATAGCAGAGATAAAGCAGGACAATTCATACTGATAAACAGCTCAATTTATTAAGAACAACCAATACTAAATGTGTGCATACAAAATAAAGCTTCAAAATACATGAAGAAAAAAATGACAAAGTAAAAAGTGAATGAGACAAATTCACAATTATAGTTAGAGATTCCACCCTCTACTTTCAATATTTGATAGAAGAACCAGATTTAGAAAAATTCCATAAGAAAAAAGAAAAGTAGAACAATATTATGAGCCCAAAACCAAGTTATAAAACCTGATGAATGTTTACAGTACAAAGCACATAGAACTTGCACCAAAATAGACTATTAATATATACTGGGCTATTAACCTAGTCTTGGAAAACTGAATTAAATTAGAAAATAATAACAAAAGATTTCTAAAAATTCCCACATTAATCAATATACTTTTAAATGACCCATGAGTCATAGCAGAAATTAGAAGAAATAAAAATATTTTGAATAGAATAAAAACAAAACCCCCATTTACAAAACTTGCAGGACATAGCTAAAGCTAGTCATGGAGAGGAGTTTGGAGCTATAATAACTATATTAAAAAGTAAAAATGACTTAAATTACTGACGTAAGTTTCTAATTTAAGAAAGTAGAGAAATAAGAGCGAATTATTAAGTAGTAGAACTTAATAGTACCTAAAGTAAGTAGAACAACAGAAATAGTAAAAAGAAAAGCAAAACTGAATGACATAAAAAGCAGAAAAACAAGGAGAAAATGAATGAAACCAAACATCGATTCTTTGAAATGATCAGCAATAAAATTTAAATTTGGTTACATTGATCAAGGAAGGAAGATAGAAAGTAACATCAAGGATCAAAGGAGAGACATCCTGAAGACTAGTAGGAAGGAAAGAGGGCTTATCCAGAGGAAATTAAAAAGACAAAAGAAATCTAATAATGACAAGTTATGTTAATCAATCCATTAACAGATTTGATAGACAAATTCCTTAAGATTTGCAAGTTAGAAAAACTGTCATAAAAAGAAACAGAAATTCTGAATAAACTTATATCTATTAATGACATTGAATTTGTATTTAAAGGCTTCCCACAAAGATAATTCCAAACCCAGATAATATCGCTGGTGAATTCTATCAAATATTTAAGGAATAAGTCAGGAACTCTCACACAAACTTTCAGAAAATTACAAGGGGAGGCAACACTTTCCAATTCTAGGTTGATGTTACTCTAAAACCACAGCAGACAGGGACATCACAAGAAAAGAAAAACTATAGATCAATTTTTCTCGTGATTATAGATACAAAAGTTATTAGGACAAAGTTAGCAAATCAAATCCAATAATACATTCAAAAATGATATTGCATCACAACAAAATGAATTTATTATAGGAACACAACGTTGACTTGATATTAAAAGAAAACAATCTAACTCTCCATCTTAACAGAATAAAGGAAAATCATATGATCTTTTTAATAGATGGAGAAAAGACATTTAACAAAATTCAGTACTTAGTCATGACAAAAACTCTCAACCAGTTAGGGGGAAAAAAGAAAACTTCCTGAAACAAATAAAGGGCATCTATGGAAAACCTGCAACTAACATCTTGCTTTGTGCTGAGCTATTTAAGTTTTCCATTAAGACTAGGAATAGGCCTCTTACCACATTTATCCAACATTGTGCTAGGGTTTCAAGTCAAACAGTAGGCAAGAAAAAGATCCAAAAAGGCACAAAGAGTGGAAAGGAAGAAACTAAATTGTTTTTATTTGCAGATGATAAAATTATGCACATAGACTTTTCAAAGAATTCGACCAAAAGAAAATGCTAAAAATAAAATGTCAATTTAACATCACGGAATACAAATCCAATATACAAGAATTAATTTTATTTTATAGACTAGGAATGAACAATGGAAAATGACATTTTAAAAATACTATTTGCAATAGCATCAAACACATGAACTACTTAGGGAAAAATGAAATCCAGTAGGCACAACACCTGTACGCCGAAGAAAGGAGTTAAATAAGCCATAAATTTAAGGGGAAATATACCCTGTTTGAGGATTGGAACAATTAATATTTTTAAAATTAACTGGTAAGTAATCTAAGGAAGCTATTTGTAGTGCTGAAAATTGATAGCATTGTGAGTTATGTGTGTGTACAAGTTAGCCAGAACTCACTGAAATAAGCAAATGAGGTTTATGCATTTCATCACATGTGAATTATCAAGTGGGCACTATTTTCTTCCCACAGCTTCCCATACACCTTACAATCTGGAGGCTGAGTACATGTGCTCTTTGCTCCTTCTTCCTTCTACAGTAAAAATCTTTGAAGGACATACCATCAAATTTTGCTATCATCGTGTTGCTGTCATTTAGTCATAACCTATTGCTCCCTATTATTCATCAATTATTTTAGCAACTGGCTGTAGGTATCATTTTTAATAACTTCAACATCCTGTCGATAACCTATCTAACCTCAGGGCCTCTTTTTCCTTATCCATCCACATTTTTAAGGCAGAGGTCACCAGCATTACCTGTGAACTTGTTCGAGATGCGAACTTTTAGGCCCCTTTTTAACTTAAGAACTCTGGGCAGTGGCTTTTTCGGCAATCTGTGTTTTAACAGCCCTCCCTGGGGTTCTGCATACTCAGGTCTGAGAACGACTGTTGTACGGAACTCACCCTTCACTCTATGTCAGGTGTCTACAGGCATGGTTCTGTCTTCAAATTGTCTCCAACAGCTTCATCATCTCTGAAACTTAACCTCCAGCCATCCTACACACTACTTCCAATCTTCCAGCTCATTCCAGTCTTCCCAATCCAGAAATTCTGCAGCCTTTTTGAGACCTACAGTCTATTGATCTTACCATTTTTCCCAATATTTGTTATTTGTGGTAGTCATTAAAACTATTTCGCCAATACCTGATGATTCTCCCTTCCAAAACCTGATAAAACTGTTACTTTGCCATCTCTTGAAATTACATAAAGCCTGTGATTTGCTTTGGCAAGTGAAATACGAGCAGAAGTGATATGTGACATTGTAATTGCCGATGAGTCACTGACCCCCTGTCCCTCACGTTCTCTGTCCCATACTCTCCTGCTTTCTCAAGAACTATGGTCCCCCATTCTCATTGTATTCAGCACTGCCAATTTCTTCCCGCCCACTAGAGCATTCTCATAACCCTACAAATTTGCCATAAAATCATCCATCCAAAATAAAATTTCCTGTGCCCTCTCCAACCGCTATGCCCCTTTTATGGTTCATAGCAACCCTTCTTCTTCTCCCTCAAGAACTGTCCACATGGTGACAGCTGCTCCTCTCCCCTAATTTTTTCCTTAATGGAACATTCACTGTCACCTTCTCAGAGGGGTCTTCAGACACTGTCCAGTTAAGCAACTCCCTCCCCTCCCCATCACAGTACTGCATTTTTCTTCTTTGTAGAACTCAGTAGTAGTACAACAGCAGCAGCAGTAGTGGGGTGTGTGTGTGTGTGTGTATCTATTTTGCTACTTATTCATGCACATGCTCCTATCTGGCTCAGGCCACCAGAATGTAAGTGAATTGAGAGCACACGGCCCTTCCCTGCCATCCTCCAACTTCTATATCACGTGGCTTAATGGTCACGTGATTGCAATGGTCTCCCCATGCAGATTGCAGCCAGTGTGAACCTAGAAGAGGAACAATGGTATAAAGAAGCATCCAAGTGTGCAGAAATGCAGTTTTGGCTACAAACAGCACTTAGCAATTTGTATGACAAAGGGGAGAACCCAACTTCTGAGTCTGACACACCTGCTCTCTCACACGTGCCCACGAACACTGCCTAACAGTCCTCCCCACGGAGGGGATGCTTCCAAGCACGGGGCAAGCTCCTCCAAAGGGCCAACTCCAGCCTCCTGCTCACCGAGAAGGGGAGCTACCTATAGCTTTGAAAGGAGAGGATATTTTTGGCTTTGTCTCTGTTATTGCTGCCGCTGCCGCTGTTGTTTTCATTTTCTGCTACCCAGACCCACGAAGATTACCACAACACACACAAAACAATCTTGCATCCTGGTTCCAGGCATGGCACCCTAAAGCTAAATGTTCCACGTTTATGTTGTTTTCTTGGGCTACTCTTCCAGATGCAGGTCTGCGGGTTCCAAGGGTATACACATTTTTTTAAAGGTTTTTGAAACCGAATGCCAAATTGCCCTCCAGAAGAGCAGAAGCAGTTTATGCGCTCCCAAGCCAGGGATGCAAGGGCCCAGCACCCCGCAGCCTGGCCTGCACTGAGCATTATTCTTCTTCTCCATCTATGCAATTTTAGCACCAGGGTGCCCTCACCTCTGCAGGGGAGGGGCAGCGTGGGCTGGTGCTGGCTCTCCACCTTTCCACAGGTGCTAAACCCCTTTCCAACACCCGATTGTGCCACCCACGCGTATGGGGTGTAAGGGAACCCAAAGCACCTCTTCCCCAGCCTTGCCAGGGCTCTGAGCAGCTTGTAAAACTCGGGCTCTCCGTCTCTCGGAATGAGCGAGGCTGGGAGGCACGTGCTCCACCCCAGGATCCCTGATCTGCCACCCTTCCGCTTCTAATGGCATATCCTCCCAGCAGCCTCCACAATAATGGACACATTTTCAGCTTTCTCAGGTCGGGCAACTTATCAAAGAGAACTCGGTGGGCTCACGCAGAGCTGCGAGTGAATCTTAGCGGCTTACTGCACAAGTACCTCACGCGGGGACTTGCGCTCCATTTTCATGGATTACGGGCTCCTCCAGTCCCTGGGAAATGAAGTTACTCTCCAATACATGCAGGGCTCTGCTGAGCTGGGGAAACTTTCTAAGGCAAACAGATTTTCTTCTTTTCTTTCCCTCCAAATTTTATTATTATTTTGGGGAGGATGGGGGTGGAATAGTCAATCCATTGCCACCAGAATTTATAGGGCTAAGCCAATCTGCAACACTGTCATTAGCTGTAAGATATAAAAAGGTGATGGAGCCACATTCATCTAATTTATACTCCCTTACTCCCATCGGGTGGTTAATCTCTGCGCTGTTCTCGCGAGCACGTTATTAATAATAATAGTAACGGCATTCCCTGATGGAACACAGTGTGTGCCAGACAGTCGGCAAGGAGAGGGATTTTATAAGCATCGTTTGGTACAACCCTTCCAGCATTATTGAACATCAGCCGCAGATATTTTGCAGATGAAGAAACTGAGGCTCAGAAAAGATGAATCATAAGGTTTAAGTTTTTACGAGCCAAGGTGGCATCCCAGGGCCACTAGTCTGAGCATAAACCGCTGTGAGGTTTATGAGAAATGCAGAGTCTCCTTGTGTGTGTGTTGTGTGTGTGTGTGTGTGTGTGTGTGTGTGTGAATTGTTTACTCTGTCTATCAGTGTAGGAATATAGCCACCGATGTAGCAATATCTCTGCTGTAATAGGGTTCAAAAATAAAGGTGTTGTCATGAATAGAGAACGCCTGTCTGTCGCATGTTCATCTTTGACACTAAAGGATTATTTACCTATCATTAAGATATGAATGCTTTATCTGGTACTATTTTGCCTGTAGCAGAAATCGTATTAAACGTGCAGACTATTATTCCGTCCATCCATTGAGTTGCGTTCCAATCCTATGTAATAGAATATAAATGATGAAAAATAAATCCAAGGCAATTTGTCAAGCAAACTCCCTGTTCTCACTCCCCTGCCTTTACCCGATTTTGCTGGAAGGAACTAAATCCAGCAAACCATGTACCACTTGGATCTTTTCTTCAATGTCTGTGCCCTGCTCAGTGTGGAATTTGTAGTTCGAGCAAGCATTTAGAAAGTCTTTATTATTTATTAAAAAAACTATATCCTCTATCAGGGCACCCTCGCCCATACGCCCTGGGAGGCATCCCGGGCAGTCCAAGTCGCTTTGCGTCTCCCAGTGTCATTGCTTCCCTGCCCCCAAAACAGCTTCCACCTCCCTCTTTCTCCTGCATGGCCTCACTCCAGTGCTGCAAAGTTTAACAGGGGTTATTTTCACTGTGAATTCTACCTTGTCTTTTTGTCTGCTTGTTTTATTTATTTTCAGCTTTTAATACATTAGCGTTCACTTACAGAAACACCAGAAAGCAATCTCTCTTCTTTAATAATGGATACACTCAGCGAGGAAATGTTGACGCCGTCTTCTCCATGCTCTCTAATAACTAGAAAAGACGGCAGGAACTAAATTCCCTTTTATTGAACACGTACTAGGTGCCTTAGAACTATATATACAGCTCCTGAGCCTACAGACAACACTCTGATTATGTACGAAACCTGCTTTGCAGTGAGTAACACTGACGCTTGCATGCCACTGACAAAACACAAGGTAAAAATCCTCTAGTATGATTTTTTTGTTTTGTGTTTGTATCAATAGTGCCAAGGAAATGTTTATTCTTCTGCCCCGTGCCAAGCAGGAATGTTTCCCATTAAAACCAGACCAACCATGCATTTACATATCTACCATCCAGCTACCTATTTTCTTGGCCAGCCTTACTCCTTTGCCTGTTGATTCTTTTCTTCTTACGCCATGACGTCACCAACTCATGGATTCCAGGGCATTTTTTATCCAATCTGAATAGAAATGGTCTCTTGGAGCCTTTTGAGTTGCTCAAATTGAAGAGAGAGAGAGAGAGAGAGCGTGTGCGAGAGAGAATATTATATCCAGGGCATATCACTTTGAATTTGACTTATTGTAACTGCCTTCTTGCCAGTACAATTTCTTATTGATTATAAAATTATAGTGTTGTTGACTACTGGAGAATTTCGAGCAAGTAGGAAAACAACAAGCCTTTCCACAGACACACACGAGCAGCAAGCAGGTGCAGACAAGAGTTTACACGATGAATTTCAGGGATAGGAAGCGACGGGGGCTTTAAGTCGATGGAGATTAGTAACAGGGTGTGGGCTGTAGCTGCAACATCTTGCTGCCCCCTTGAAGCACGGATCGAAATGTCCAAGCATTCTAGCTTTCATGGGGTGGGAACAGTGACGTTCTATGGAACGCTTGACAATTAGAGCTCTGGGGGCAGGAGGAATCTTGATTTTCACCTTTACTAATTTCTGTAATGTAAACACTTCTACCATGGCTGATTTTAAGCCACCAATGGGATGTCACTGAACACAGATTTGGTAAGAGATACCCACAAACGCTCATGTGAGCCGCCGTGTGGCGTGCACAGTCTGCAGCACGCCAGTGGTCTGGAGAGCCCATAGTCTGCCTCACTGCGCAGCATCCTGTGCTGGTTTGGGTTCTCCAGGAAGCAGATGGCAAAGCGACCTGAGACTGAGGGCACGGTGGGTCCCACACCTGGGAAAGGAGAGCGGGAAGGAAAGGGTACAGTAGGGTAAGAAGAGCCCAGGACTGCAGCGAAGTTCTGAGAATATCCTGGCCAGGCTGACAGGGAACCAGGGCACAGGGTCCCTGTCAGCGGTGTCTGCTGCAGGCAGAAATGGCCCGACTCCGTGTCCCCAAGAGTATCTCTGGCCATTGTCCTGCAGCAGCGCAGGGAGTCCTGGGTTTAGAGTCAGCGTGGTGGAGGCTTCTGTGTCCAGAAGGCATGGCGGTGGGAGGCTGCCAGCTCATTCCACCCTCACGGCAAGTCCTATCTGCACGGGGGGTGGGGTGGGGTGGGGGGTGGGAGGGGCGCGGAGCAGCATGGGCGTGGAGCTGTGTGTGTCTGTGCTACTTCAGCTGGTGACACATCGGGAACCAGAACTTCAAAGGAGCAGGCAGCCTGGTGCAGGAGGCCCAAGGATTTCCTCTAGCAGAGTCCCCTGGGTTGCACATGATTAAAAACACAGGTTTCTGGGACGTCTCCACTCTCGCCCTGTGCAATCAGAGTGTTTAGGAGAATCTACACTTTCTTTTTTTTCCTTTTATTTCATTATATTATGGGGGTACAGATATTGTTAGGGTTACATATAGTGCCCCCGCCACCCCTCTCCCCCCAGCCGTGCCAGAGCTTCAAGCATGTCCAACCCCCAGGTGGTGTGCACCACACCTATTATATAAGTGTACACCCTTCCTCCCACACACACCTGCCCACCACCCGATAAAAGTTTTTTTCTTTTTCTGTTTTTTTTTTTTTGGTTTTTTTTTTTTGGCATTTTGGTTAGCTTGTATATCTTTGCCTCTCCCTAAGAAGGGTTAGAGGCATTCCGTTCCCCCCTACAATGCTCGCCACATCCCTAGGATGCGTGTCTCCCCCCCGCCCCCCAATCCCTGGTGAGTACTACCACCATTTGAGCACCATAAGCTTCCCAGATGATTTTTTTTTCTTATCTGAATCAAACAGCAGCAGAACAATTACTGACTGTTCAGTCAGGTCTTGCCAGGTAAACTTGGAAGGAAAAAAGTCACTCTAATTCCCTAACTGATATTTATTCACCTACAAAGTGGACATCATAATAAAGTGATTTGGGTTTCAGTTTTTATTCTAAGCTTTTTCTTTATGGCAATAATGGAGCCTTTATTGATTTCTGTGCTGTGATCACAGAATAGTTGTCTCGTATTCACTGTCTGTGACAACATATCTTGCCATAAGGCTCTCTTCTGCAGATGCCACCGGGTCATCTAGAATTGTACAAGTCTTTAAGGGGAAGTTAAGGTCCCCACATGTTTCTCCAAGAAAGCCAGACTTGCCTCAAGAAAGAAGCAGATATAAATTTTAGAAGAATTGCCCTATAAAGTAGCACAGATACAGTGAGAAGGGTACATTCCTTAGAGCCAAAACCAGCCAATTTCTCAAACTGTCTTAGTGGGCCCTTCCGTTAAATTGTTACACCACCTCCTAATTGTTGGTTTCCTGATGAGGAAGAGAAAAAAACATGCTACATGAACACAGGCGGTGCAGCCTTGTGAGGAGGTAATCCCATTGCTCAGAGTCTATGCTGGGGGAATAATGTGGAACACTGGCGTGCTTTCTGCCAAGATGTTCATTACAGGATTGTTTATTATAGAAAACAAAAAACTTAGGAACAATTCGATCTTCTAATAATAGACTAAAAATAACTTATTAATGGTTTCTCGGTGCTGGTGGCACATCAAAGTTACCCAGGAACTTACTGAGGACTGAAGCCCATACCAGAGACTCTGAGTGATTCGGTCTTGGGATAGGGGGTTCCCAGGCATTGGAGTTTTTCGAAAGTGCATCCTAATTCCAATGTGCAGGGTCCCAAATATGATTCAATGTTTTAAAACTATGAAAATAATGTTATTGAGCATTTGTAATAGCATATAAATGATGTTTATGTCAAGCAAAAATAGCAAGGAATGCAAACAATGTCAAAATAAATGCATAGGTTAAAAAAAAAAAAGAAAGGTAATTCAAGGTAATCTATGGTTGTTTCTGTGCAGTAATACTGTTGATTTTTTTCTTCTTACTTTTCTGAACTTTCAAAACTTACCCATAAATATGGATGACTTCCACGATGATTATAAAGAAAAAGTGTGCATAGAGGACATGATCAGTCACAGGGAGATTATCTCAGCCCCTACTAGGAGCATCGGGGTTTGGGACCCCTCCCCTCTAGTCCTCTATCTGCCCAGTTACTAGTCATTTCCAAATTCAATAGAAACTCCCAAATAGGGATTGTGCCTTTTCCAGAGCTATACCCCCAGCCTCTGGTACAGAGCGTGGCATGCAGGTGGCACTTAAGGACTATTTGGTAAGTGAATAAATGAATACTATCCAGCATTTGAATGGCATTTAACTTGCACACACCCGCGTGTTATAACTGAGAGAGAAACTCTGCGGTTCTTCTTTTGCAGGGGTGTGTGTTCATAGCAGGAGGATCGTGGTACAATGGAGCTGCTTATTCATTCTATGGGTTCGAGCATGATTTTTAATGTGTCTATAAAGAGCGGTTTTCAAATTTAATCGCGGCACCAGCCCCTTCACACTCAGCCTTATCTTTGACCGCACTTCCCTCCCTGGTAGCTTGGCCGGGATTTTATGATCCTTCCACACATAATAAAGCATTCAAACAACTTTTTCACGTCATCTTCAATGAATTCAGAAAATGCAACAGTTTGCATTCTCTTCTGCGCACAGTTTATGGCTTCTGCTTTCGTTCCACAAGGCCGAAGTGGATCGGGTGATAAATATCTGTCCTACGACTGTGAGTGTGATAAACCGTTTCCTTCCAAGATTTTCTCGCTCCTTGTAGCTTATGAAGCCAGAGAAAAGAACATTCCAAGATGTCCTTTTTTTGTCCTCCTTAATTCTACCAAATTTCCCAGCATCAAGGTTTCCTCTGTCACCCCATTCCAACCTGCACGGAATGAAACTTCCAATAAGAAACCTGCACCTTTGGGCATGAAGTCATTAATGCAGAAAGAAAAGACATCCCCGAAACAACGCACAGAGGAGCTGGTTTCTAAAGCCAGGGGTGCTGCTTCAAAGGTGCCACTGCCAGCAAATCTCAGAGCCTCTCCAAACTTCAGTTTTCTCATCTCCAGAATAAATATGGAGAAGTTTATATAAATTTTCATCTTTAGTTTTTAAGTCATTCTTAGAACCATGGATGCTATGCAGTGACCCACTTCATTCATCCATTTATTAATCCAAGGTTTACAGGATGCCTCTCAGGCAGAAACCACAGCAAACACTAGGACAGTGTCAACCCTATATCCAGGCATCTGGGGGCTCAGAATTGGGCTCAGCATTCTAGAAGGTCCTCCTGTACCCTCCTCCAGTCTCAACCTTCCCATCATGGGGTGGACTTCCTGGGGCCAGAGAGACCAGCCCATTCAGAGCCCCCTTCCCCCTTCCCAATCACACTACCCCTACCCAGGGTCATAGAATTCCTTGCCTAAAGCCACAAGACCACCTCTACTGCCTATGCCCAGCCTCTTCCTCGACTGCACTCTAATGAGAGGATAGCACCACCAATGGGCAAGGAGCACTTGCCTGTCACTTAGGGGCTGTATGGTCTACAGCCTTGCAGGAGGTGCTTGGTACAGGCTGGACTGGGGGTAGGGAGGGAACTGGGGCGTGGGCTTGTTTCTCCCTTTGTGCTCTTGCTCCTTCAACACCATCAAGTATCCGGATGGCCCTGATTGAGGAGGCAGAGTTATTGAAACAAACTCCCTGCCCTCGTGATCCTTCTTTGAGATAGGAAAGGGAGGGATCTATTACACAAAGAGATTAAGAGAGTGACTAGAATGCTGGCTAGGGATAGACGTAAAAGATTTGTTTTAGGTAAAATAAAGTAGTTGGAATGACTGTGCCATCATCAAACTTTCCTTTACACACCTACATCTCGTATTACAGCATTTGTTCCCCAGTAACAGAAAAAAACCATGTCCATTGGTGCAAAGAACTATAAAGAATAAAACTAAAATAGGACTTAATCCCATCACTCAGATACATTTACTGTTGGTATTATGTTGATTATACCTCCATCTAAATTTTACCATGTACAAAGTCTTTTTATGTGACACATTCGGTACAACATCCTGGCTAGGCAGGGATTATTATACTCATTTTTCATGTGGGTGGGCATGGTGGGCTCCCTGCAGGCAGGCAGGGGTCTCAAATCCACACTCCAGAATGTAAGAACTAAACGAGGTAGGAAAGGGTTGCGTAGACAAGGACCTTGTCTTCACTGCGGTGCCCAAGTTAGTGAGGCCGGATAAGAACTTTTGCCCCTCTGCCAGTTCCCTCTTGGAGCAGTCTCTGCTCCCTCCCCAGATTTCCCATGGTGACTTCATTGCTGTCCTTTCCTTTGCTGACCCACCTATTTCAGAATCTTGTCTCTCATGATTTTCTAAAGGGGCTTCAAAATCCTTAGGAGTTTTCCATTCACGGTCGTGTCTGAGTGTCTTATTCACTGCACGGGGGTGGTGGGGGAAGAGTTGAACAAAATTTGCAAACGAGAAGCGTATACAGTGTAAAAACATGTGAGCCTGTGAAGCACAAGAAGGCCGAGTTGTACGCTGGCGGGGTGTTGTGGCTGCAGCAGACGCGGAACACAACGTTTCAGGTGTATCCATGACGTGAGGAAGGAGTTTCTCAGTGTGAACACGGTGGAGAACGTTTCTATCAGGGCCTTGGTGTCCCAGCTGTGGAAGCTTCATTGCCAAGTACCCAGCGGTGTCAACCTGCTATATTATTAACACGTTCCATTAGGCCTAATACCCAATCTAGCATTCATCCAGCAGATTACTTCCCTGAAAGAGAACAGCACCTTTCCACATGCCTCCAATATTTCGAGGAATAAAACTGAGTCACTAAGTACTAGCTGCAAACCAGCATTTATAATCCCCAAGGCTCCGAAGGGCCACCTGCCTTGAAGGTGGCTCAAACAGGGAAAGACAAGTCTATAATATATTGATCGAGGTGTATTTATGTCTCTACTTACATAACATTTTAATAGATCAGAAATCTACTGTAGTTTTTCAAAAAGCACTGGGATTAAGGACTTATTTTGCTTATAGACAGGGAAGGACAGCTTTCTACACCCCATCCTTTCCTTCTGGGGGTGGGTTCCCTGCGGATAGGGAGGGGTCCTTAATTTGCAATACAGAGTCCAAGAATCAGGCAGCATTCATTTGAAACAGGTATGCACATACAAAAGAAGGAAGCAGTATTCTATTTCAAGAAGCTGTGTGGCTTTAGGCAAAGTACAACCTCTCTGTTTTTCCTCCATCTAGTGTGGCTTGAGGAACAAAAACATCTACTCACACACTCAGCTGGATCAGATCACTGAGGTCTGATCAATTTCAGACAAAGGTCTGAAACTCAGTAAATCTGTCCACAAACTCAATATACTGTCCACATTAACATAGCTTTACTCTTCCAATGCCTTGGTTAGCCTGAGCTTCCTATGCCAGAAGACTTTTGCCCCAGGCAAATGGCTTGATGATTTGATGGTTCCTTATGTGGACTTCCCAAAAGAACTATCAGCTCCTCATCAAAGTAAAAGAAACATCAACAGACAGTTCATACCCTAACATTCTTTTAATCCATTTCTCAATTTGTTAATTCCATTCACTCTGGACTGTTCTATCAGGATCTTTACCCAATCTCAGTCAAGCTCCAAATTGAGAGAACTGCCTGAAACCAAATTTCCGATCTGGAATAAATTCCAACCTTGCCTCCCTACTTCAGAGACACTCCTTAAGCTCCTTTGAGGTTCTCAGTTACTTCATTAGGTAATAAACTTACATTTTCCTATCAATAGGTTGTGTTGGTGATTTTCAAAGAGCCAGAATTCAACAGGATCCCAGATGGTCCGGTTGATATGAGCATGGAATGGAAGGTGACAGTGGACAGGCCAAGACCTTGCAAGAGTTAAAGAAAATTGTTCTCAGGGTACTCCTGAACATGTGATAAAAAGGGAATAGAGGGGTAGAACTGTATTTGTAGCTTCTTTATTGAAATAGTGATCTAAGGTATACACTTTTAGATCCAAAATTAATATTGATGTAAGACACAAGTAAGGTACATTAATGGTTCACATTTTTTTTCCTATTTTAATTAGTTTTCTTTGATGCAAAATAAACAAGAATATGTGTCCATTGCTACAGACATTTCCATTTAGGAATTTGCTTCTTCTAGCTGTAGGTCCTTAATTTGTAATTTTGTTACTGAAAGTTCAGCACTTGTCCCCAAGTCCACGTCAGAAGAACGAGGACAGGTGGTTTGAGGAGAAGGAAAGAGAAGTTTATTAATGTGCTGCCAAATGAGGAGGATGGGAGACTCTCATCTTAAAGTACCATCTTCCTAACTATAAGCTGAAATACAGATCTTTTAAAGGGCGTTTTCAGCTTGGGGTTATTCCTGTTTAACTACAGTTGATGATCTTGATCGACCCCATCTCCTGGAAGACAATCTCACGACCTCTGCCTGGACAATTCCGTTGGGCCATCTCCTGGTTCGAAGAACAGAGGACACTCCCCTGCCCCTCTGATTACTGACCTAGAACAGGGACGCAGGTTTTAATCACCAAAAAGAGTTGGGGGTGGTTTAAAGAGACAAGTTGTAAAACATTTTACCCTTTTCCAGGCTGTTCCCTCTGTTACAACTTTAGAATTTGGTTTTAAAAATTACATAAGCTACAGAGCTTTACGCTTTACAGTTTGGTATGGAGTTTTGAAAAATAATTTTTAAAAAGCCATGAAGTAAACCACAAAGAGAATGATGTTATTAGTGACAATAAATGTTTATAAGTAGAAAAATCAAAACTTTAAAAAGTGGTCATTTATTTACTCATTATTTATTCAAATAATATGTTTTAAGCCTCTCCTCGGTGTTAAATGCTTTTTTTAGAGCCTGGTAATATGAATTTAAACTAGACATAGGCCTTGCTCTCAAATAACAGATAAAAATGGGAACAAATGTGTATAAAGCCAGTCATCCACAGAGCAACTGGTGCAAGGTTTCCAGAGAGTTATAGAATATAAAAGTCAAGGTGTTCAAAGTTGAAAGAGGTCATTCCTAATTCATTTTTCATGGGCAAAGATAAGGAGAAAAAGGGAGGCATCGTATTAGGAATCCCTCCTGAAGGAGGCCTTCCACTTGGTCCTTGAAGTTTGGGTGGGACTCAGCCACACAGATGTGGGTGTAAGAAGGTGTTCCAGGGGCCTGAGACCCTGCCTGTACAGAGGCCAGGAGGAGGGACATGAGACCTGGCTAGACCACTGTGGCCAGAGCAGGAGGGATCTGTGGAGCACCAGTGGGGATAGGTAAGGTTTCACAATGTCCCTGTGAAGAGCTATGACCATATAGTGTCTTTATCCCATCAAAATGACAATCAATTCATGCCTAGACTTTGAAGACCAGTCAGTGAGATATAGTGGCTCATCCTCCCATTTGTTCACTTTAGCACTATGTTTTTAGCACCCTCTGTGCACCAATCCTGTTCTTAGTGTAGTGGTGGAAATGCTAAAAGTACAGACATCGTCCACACTTCCCAGGACTCACAGCTTCGTTCGAGGTAACAATCATTAAATAAATAAGTGTACAAATAATTTTTTAGGGCTTTAAATGAAACAGACACAGTGACAAGGAATGACAGAGGGCCAAGGGGGACATAGGATCTTGAGCAGTACCACCCAATGGAATGTTCTGCAAAGGGAGGGATGTTCTCTCTGCCCTGTGTGATGCAATCGCCATAGTCACATGTGGCTACTGAGCACTGGAAATATGGACAGGGAGGTGGAGGATCTGTATTTTTAATTTTATTTGATTTCAACTAATTTGAATTTGAGCAGCCACATGTAGCTAGTGACTATTATATTTTCCTCTGATTGCACATGCATAGAGTAAATTTCAGTCCTACAGACAGCAGAAATTCTTTTCAGTACTGCAATGCATCTGCAGCCAGTTCACTATGCATAAGACAAGAATTGAATATGGAAAGCAAATGCCCCTGAGAGGCTTGGTGTGACAAGTACTATGGGAAAGACTAACAGAAATTGCTGTCCTGTTTGGGGAATCCAGAGACGTCCAGTGAGCACGTCAGAAGTGCACAACAAATGCCTGTGGAAGGGATGAGCAGAGGAGAGGAGGCACTGGCAACAACCCTTGCAGGATTCACCGGGGTGCTCTGAGTGGAGTCAGCAGACCTGGGTGTGTGGGTGGGGACTGTGAGCAGAGACAGGGGCGCCCTGGCGTGGGTGTGAGAGTTGGAGCCAGTGCAAGCAGAGGTGTCCATGGCTTTACACACTGCTGCCACCTGTCCTCTGTGAGACTCACAGTGGACGGCAGCCTCAGCGGATGCCCCCCAGACCCCCAAGCTTTCCAGAATCCTCACTTGTAGCCTTGACAACCCAGGTGATGGAGATGAATATGGGTCTGGAGATTCCTGAGTCTCAAGAGAAGGTTGCTGCCTTAACCCCACCATCCACAGGGGAGCTGGTCCCAGCTCCACAAGGAAAGCAGGGCCACTCGTAAACAAGGTGCTATTTACTGCGAACAGGCTGAGAGCCCAGTGCTTTGTGCTTTTTGTCACCACCAGCCTCCACATGACACCATGGCGTAGGGCTTGATGTCCCCCTTATACAGATTAGGAATATCTCAAGTAGTTTGGGAGACTTGCCTAAGGGCACCCCGCTGGTGAACTGGGGCACTGTCAGCCCCCAGCCCCGTGCACATGCCCCCAATGCACACTAACATTTATTTTTACATCCGTTATGTTCCAGGTACATGCTGGGTGCAGGAACACGAGCTGTCTCTGCATTGCCTTAGCTTTAGTAATCTAGGTGTTAAAATGACCACCATTTGCAGATGAGGAAACTGACACTTCAAGAGGGGCCTGGCCCACAGCTAAGGGACAGAGCTGAGAATCCAACGTGGTTTTGTCTGCCCCCAGAGGCAGCAGCATCTCTTTCCCACACACCAGCAGGGGCCTCGGAAGCACGTCTTTTTCACAGCCCCTTATTTTACAGAGGTGAGCACTGCTTAGGTTTGAAACACATGTGCTCTGGACTTGGAGAAACAAGGGTGGGAATCTCAGCTGTAGGATAAACCCAGTGTGTGAAGATCATAGTGATAAGAGTAGTAATACAATATGGTACAATAATATTGCATACAATACATCACAAATCTTAGGTTATATTGTGTAATATATTATATATGTCATATATAATGCGCATTTCCATATTTATAATACATAATATATTATAATATAATATGATATAAAGTATCTATATTATATTAATATTTTTATAATATGGGATAACATACATTAATATATTTATGTAATATTTATATCATATTAATTTAAGGTTATACTATAATATAGTTTATTATATTATAGATAGTCATGCTATGTTATATAAAACTATAATGTATCATTACTTTAGCATATAATACATGTGTACATGTAACACATATTATAATGTAATGTTCTATTGTGATAATGCTATGTTGTATTTTTATGTTACCATATACTAATATACATAATAGAGTAACAATCGCCATCAACACTGGTAAATGAGCTCCCTGAAGCCCAGGAATGCTGTCTAGACCCACGCAGCTCCCAAGGGTCAGGGCTGGTGTCAGAACCAGAGTCTGGGCCCTCAGGTGTACCCTCTTGGAGCCAGCCGTGGTGAGCCCAGTCCCCCCCTAGCCCCGGGGCTCCTGTGTAATTACACCGGGAGCTCTGTTGGGCTCACAAGGCCGCCTGTGCCTAGCACGTGGCTGGTCACAAGTATCTCTGGGGTATGACACCCTGCTGCACTGCTGTGGCCATGGGACGACTGCTGGCTCACATTGTCAGTGAGAACAAGGGGCTTTCACCTGCCTGGAGACCTCACCATTCCCCTTCCAGGGCTGGGCGGGGCTGGAAGTCACTGGGGAAGCAGGCAGGATTTCAGGAAACAGAAATAGACCAAATCACAATGAAGGGACCTGAGGGTTTGGATCAAGTTTCTGCACAAATGATGATTAACTGAATACCTCCCCTGGAATGTGGGCTTGGCAAGAGGTGAAAGGCACATGAATGAAGCTGTCTGCATACTTGGGAAGTGCTTTTAACTCCCATGCTCACTTAAAAAAATATTGTCTAACCTGCCAACTCTGCCTGTTTTTCCCCATCTCTCTTCTTCCTGGCGGACGGTGAAATACGGTGAAAAGAACAGGGACTTTGGGGTCAGACCCTCACTTAGTGCTATGTGAACTTGGGCAAGTTACTTTGAATGACTGAATGTGGGTTTCTGATTCACAAGGTCTGGAAGGAGCCATGAGACTTCGCATATCTGACAAATTCCCAGGTGAGGCTGCTGCTGTGGGTCTTCGACCACACTGTGGTCACTGCTGGAACCGGAGAGAGAAATGATCTGCTCAAAGTTTCACAGCAAATTGGTATACAGCATTAATTCAACAATTGCTGACTAATACACACTAGTGTGTTGGCTTTATGGTACGATCATCTTTCTGTCCAGAAAGGCACAAGTGCTTGTCATTTACCATCTACCATGGGCCAGGACTGTCACCTTGTATCTGGAAATGCCATGTTTCCATCATTTTAATACATGTCTCTCTAAACTCAGCATCTTAAAAAAAAAAGTGGTTCCAGTAATTATAGCTTTTATTTGTTAGAGCTTCACTCTTTACCAATAGCCCCAATCCTGACCCTGCCATGTCTTAGATAGTCCCCTTGAGTCTCTCTAATGGGTGTCTCTGCTGTTTATGTTTAATTATCCTGGCTTCAGAGGTCACCAAGGCTATGCTTATAGGTCCACACATACTTGGAAAAAAAGAGGAAAAATAAAACATACAATCTGAACATTAGGATATAGGAGAAAGGCGACTTGTTTTGTTGGTTCTCATTGGTGAGAAGGGAGAAGGGGGCCTATTTTCTTCTTATAAATAGGCAGGATTGACATAAAAAAGTACTTCAAGAGCTGAACTGTCTCACTGAACACAAATGCAGAGAAATTCTGTATATCTTTAAATGTTTTATATGTCCCAGTCATATATAATTTATTATGTTGTGAAGCTGAGTCCTTCTTTGAATGAAAATTTTACTGTCAGAGCCTGGGGTACTTTAGTTTGATGATTTAAAACTCCCAATGCACTTGTAGCAAATAGCGCGTTTTTATGACAGTGTGTTTGTCCAAGAGGTCAGCTTTCAGCACGGTAGGAAATGTCCCCCAGTAAAACTATTTCAAAGAGAAATATGTCTCCCGGCCTAATTCTTCTTGCAGAAAATGCAGGTGCAATTGCAGATACCACTGGTGTCCATCTTTCAAGAAGGCACAGGGCAGCGTGGCTGCTCATTCGTCTCGCAATTTTGGACCAGGGCTGCACAGATGCGATTTGAATCCCATCTTTGCCCTCAATTGGCTGTGCCTTATGGTTTTCAGCTATAACATGAGGTTAATGATACCAACTTCCAGGTATTTATTTGTGAGGATTAAATGAGATGGTCATTTGTTGAATTGCCTGATCCACAGTTATTGCTATTTCACATTATTCTGAATACTCTACTTTGAATTTCAATCAGCCCAGCAATAGGATGTGACAACATCCAATATAAAAAAGGATTCAGTAAGCTCCCAGGAAAATATTTTTTAAAAATCTATTGAATGCTGTAACGATTCATCAGCCAGTGGCATGGGCACCCAGAGGAATGAGTAATGACATTTTAGTTACAAAGTTTGATGAAGAGAATAGTGTGCATTGGGGAAGTACACTCTGGTGCTCCAATCACAACACCTTCTCTACCCTATATGCTTTTCCTGGTACTTTTCCTGGTACTCCAGTCCAGAAAAGACAATAGACAGCCATTCATCCAACCAATCAGCCACCCACCCACCCATCCATCCATCCATCCATCCATCCACTATTCATCCACACATACTTCCATGCATCTATTTATCCATGTACCCATCCATTCAGCCATCTACTTATTCTTTCAACCACCCATCCATCCATCTTCCCACCCATCTATCCACTTATCCACCCATCCATCCATTCCTCTATCCATCCATCTACCCACCTGCCCATCCATCCACCCACTCCCATATCCATCCATCTATCTATCTGGTCTTTGTTTATTTACCTATCCATTTTATCCATCCATCAATCAATCTACTCTATAAGCAGTGATGAGAATTTGAGTCCCTGAGAGATATGAAGCTAGGTTCTGCAAACAGCAAGATGTAACTCTGAGTCCATGGCCTCAAGGTGTTTAGAGATTAGTTGAGGGGCAAATCAGGGAAGGCCACATTTTCAACACAGTGTGCTCAATGTCAGAAGGGAAGGGGCATTGGGTCCTAAATAGCCACTGGGAAGGGTTACCCTTTTCAATCTAGGGAAATCCAGGTGGGCCTGCCAGATAGCTGAGCTGAGGATCATTTGATCATCAAGCATGGGACATAAGGAAAGACATTCCAAACAGAGGGGCACCTGACACAAGGCCTAATGAGCACAGGGCTCATTCTGAGAAGCGTGTCTTAGTCAGCTCAGGGTGCTATAACAAAATGCCACAGGTTGGGTGGCTTTAAAAACAAGTATCTGAAAGCTGGAAGTTCAAGATCAAGGTTCCATCAGGGTTGGCTTCTGGCGAGGCCTCTTTTCCTGGCTTGCAGACAGTCACCCGCCTCCTCACTGAGTCTGGCTTGGCCTTTCCTCTGTTCACATGTGAAAAGATAGGGGCTTTTTTTGTCTCTTTCTCTTCTGATGAGGACACCCTTCCCTTTGGGCTGGTGCCCCACCCATATTTCCTCATCTGACCTTAATTATCTCCTTAAAGGCCTTATTTCTAAATACAGTCGCATAGGGAGTTAAGGCTTCAACATATGACTTGGAGGTGGGAGGATAATTCAATCCGTAACAAATGGTGACTGGCTTTATAACCTGGCTGCCAGGAGGTGTGTGGGCAGAGTGAGGAGAAGACAGGCTGGGAAGGTAAGAGGGGTGCACTCAGGGTGGGTCCTGGGTCCCACAAGGTCATGAGTAAGCACAGACTCTGCACAGCAGTGTGAGGAGGTGCCCGTCTCTGCCAGAATGAAATAGAAGCCGGGAGACTTGAGCTGCTTTAGGAGTCTGCGTTCCATTCAGATGCCCTCCTTCCCCCAAAGCACAATTGCAGGTCACAAAGCCATGCTTATTAAGGTTTCAAAGTTTTGCTTCCCATTGCTTGCTTTCTTCCTGAGCTGGAGGCTTCCGAACTCAGAAGCCTGCAGATTTGATTGGGGAGCGACTCTCTCGAAATCCAGGTGTACACTGATGGGTTTTGATTTAGGATTGCATTCCCTTCGAGATGATCCTAAGTGGAAGCTGTCTCCAGAGGAGGCTAAATTCATTTCTGAGATCTGGGGAAACAGATTAAAACCCTGTGCCTGGCGCCTGTGAAATTTGCAAGAGGAGGGGCCTCCAGTTAAATGGGAAGCGGCATCCTCCAGGCCCTGAGCTCCGCGTCCCCTGCCTCCCAGGGAAGTAGGATGGACACCCCTGCACCTTGGGTCCCGGCCTCCTTCCCTGGCTCTCACTCTCTGCCGAACTTATTAAGTTGGTAACAAGTCAGCGTGTCCCTTCCTGATGGTACACAAATTCTCCGAGTGCTGCAGAAGTCTGCATCAGTCCTCTTACCTGTCACTTCAGCCGCCTTTTAGTGATGTTAAAAGAAATCTTTACTGTCACTCACATCACCCATTCACTTTGTTCCCCGGCTGTGACACTCTTGTTGTGTTTCTCCCACTGCCGCCACCAACTCTCGCGAATTAGCATTCGCCACATTTATATGCGCTCATTAGTCTGAATAAATTTAAAAGCTGCTGCTCCTGAGTTTTAAAAATGTAACCAGGCTTTTCCTTGGATATAATTGAGGCATCTTTAGAAAAGTAAATTACAGTCTGACTCCCACGTAGGCATTTTACGAGTTTAGAGTCAAGAGGTCTCTTTGTGGCATCATTGGAGCTATAAATATCTGGGGGTAGGGGTAATAAAAAATCCCCCCTGATCAATTATTCCTTCCCTTGTTTACTTTGTCCCCCCACCCCCCTGTCTCTCTCTCTCACACATAGACTATCAGAAAGGGCTACTACCTGCGTCAAATAGAGATTCCAACCAAACTCACTTCAGCTATTTCAACAGACAGTGGCAGGCCAGAGCATGGGGGTGGTTCTCAAACCCAGGTCCCTGGGCCAAACACATCGGAACCCCTTGGGGGCATTTGTGAAAAATGTGACTCTCTGTGTGCCACCGCAGACCTCTGGAATCAGAAACCCCACAGCTGGGGCCTGAGAATCTCTACCCATTCCAAGCAGGGCCTCAAATTCTGGTGCTCAATAAACTTCAGACTTCCTCTTGCCATGGGTAAAGCATAGACTTTGGAGCCATTCTGGCCCAGGAGATAATCCAAACTCTGCTATTTTCCCACATGCTAAGGCTGAGCAAGTCGTTCACCCCTTTGAAGAGGATGACACTTACCTCATAGTGTTTTTGATGCAATAAAAAGAGATATTCAAGTATCTGTCATTGTAGGTAATTGACATGCAATCAAGAATGGCTGCTATCATAATGACTCCGTCAGGTCAATATCCTATCGATCAGGGTTAATCAGGTTGTTAGTTCTTGAAATCATCTGAGTGCCTGTCCTACTTGGCAAGAATACTTGTCTGCAGAATTTTCATTCAAGGAATATTTTATTTATATACATACCTGCTAGGTAAGAACCACAGTTGTAGGTGCTGGGGATGGGGGAGTGAACGCCCTCTAATAAGTCAGTCGGATAATCAACCAAATGAGCTAACAGAAATACAGTGCAAAAGCATAACACATGGCAGTTCAGCAGTGAGAGTCCTGGGGAGAAAAGCAAAGCAAGGGAGGAAGACGGGGAATGCCGGGGTGGGAAACAGGTGGGTGTGTTTTTAAACAGCCTGGTCAGGGAGACTTCACAGAGCAGTGACATGTGAGCAAAAACCAGGAAGAGTGAACAGCACCACCAGAACCATCTGGAAAAAGCACACAACCCTCCCAGTGGCAGGGAGGGCAGGAAAGCCCGCGGTGGTCAGAGAGCTGCTTTTCCAGAAGGGAGATCTCAGGGTGGACAGCATCCAGGGAACAGGTACCCTGGATCACGCGTGTGCATGTGGACCCATCTGCCTAAGTCCCTGATGTCCTCTAATAAGCTCATCAGGCAGAGGATGGAGCGGATTTATCTTCTTTCCCCTGGAGCAGAAGTTACAGTTCTGCCGCCAGCTGTGTGGCTTTGGGCAGACCACCTCATATGCCTGAGTCTCCGTTGCCTCATCTTTCAAACAGGTAAATGGAACCTTCCTGGCTTGGGACATGGCCTCTAATACATGCTCAGTTAATGAGGGGTCAGGGAGGTCCCTAACTGCAGGCTGAAGTCAAAGCTCGGGATTATCTTAGAAGGACTTGAGCACCAGGAAAGTGACCAGGCCAGGCCCTCGTCTCAGCGAGAAAGCAGGAGCTCAGCTTCTAGATTTGCAGCTGCAGGCTTCACAGAAGTGGCCCATTTATCATGCCAGGGAGGGGCCGGCAGCAAGGACTAAAGCCCTGAGCATGTTTGGAGACCCCAAGAAGAGATACAGTCCATTCAGAATAAAGAGCGAAGGAAACCATTAAATACCCAACAAGTAGGTATTTTTCATAGCAATAGCAACAACCAGTAATTATCAAACACCCACTATGTTGTGGGGAATAACAAGGAGCTTCGCACATGCCCCCTAATCCTTGTAAATTAGGTGCTTTACAAAGAGGAAGCTTGGCTCACCCCGGGCCCCAGCATGCCACCGCGTGCCCCTTAGCCCAGGCGGTATGTGCAAGATGACTGCTTCCAAACACCAGAAGATGGTGTGATATTCATGCACCACGGCTGAGAAAAAGCTAACAAAAGGCCAGAATGACTCTCCCGTCTGGACAGAGCAAGGCCAAGCTTCTGCCCCTGCCATTGTGCATCTGCGTGTCTGTCTAGGTGCCTCTTTGTCATCGGCACCCATGCACCTACACATGCCAGACCTCAGACTGTACAGACACGTCCCCACTGCCCAGACCCTCAAAGTGCACACCCTGCGTCATGGCACAGTGGAGCGTAGGCAGGCAAGAGCGCTGGAGCATCCAATTTTATACCTGGAAGTGAGTCTGGCAGGGGTTAGGATTTCAACTTACGATTTTGACGGGGGTGCAAACATTCAGTTTATAGCAATTCTGAACTCCTTGAGACTATATCTTATTAAAATTTGCTCTTCGAGGCTTAGGACAGCACCTAGAATATTGCCAGAACTTGGAAAACGTTTAGCGAATGAA
>VSMD01064537.1:0-29930 GCA_008750895.1 Mirza zaza | reverse complement strand
GGACCAGATCTCCAGGACGGGTGGGGACCAGATCTCCAGGACGGGCGGGGACGGGAGACCGCCCGGGCGGGCGGGGACCGGAGACGGCCGGGGCGGGCGGGGACCGGAGGCGGCCGGGGCGGGCGGGGACCGGAGGCGGCCGGGGCGGGCGGGGACCGGAGGCGGCCGGGGCGGGCGGGGACGGGAGGCGGCCGGCGCGGGCAGCGCGTGCTAGGCAAAGCGCGCGAGGCGCCGACCGGGCCGGCCTGTGCAAGCGCTCTCTGCCCGTTCCACAGACAGCTTCCGCGTGTAGCTCGTACTACCGCTGTCCCCACAGCCTGGGAATAAAATAAGGATAGGCTATTTGTGTGCTTGGTGGCACACTGTGAGCCTAAATCATTATCTTGTCAAACGTTTAATAATTTGCTTCTGTTTGCTCATCTGAAGAGAGCGACTGCCTAGACGGGGGGGGGGGGGCATGGGCAACATACGTAACCTTAACACTTGTACCCACATAATACGCTAAAATAAAAAAAAAAAGAAAAAGAAAATAAACAGATGCATGGAAAAGTGTAGCCAAGTCCTTCCTCTTGACAGAATCTTCCTTTGTTGACAGTTTGGAATAGACTTGCCCTTTGGTGATTACTAGACTCCAAAGGGCTACTTTAATTGCTATGCTAAAGACTAGGACGGACAGAGTACATTTGATTGCTTATTTTACCCATACTGCAATATAAATGAACTTCATTTTTGCTTCATGTTTTAAATTCTTTATATCAGTTATGTTGTTATTCAATCATAAACCAGTATCTTTCCTATGACATTAAATGACATTTTTCTGCTTCACATATCTTTATTCAATGATTTAAGGTCGTCTACAATGCCATTGAATTCAAACGAACACATATTTACATATATTGAATGTTCTGTCATAGTCAGTTAATTTTGACACTAAAAAGAAAACCAAAAAAAAAAAAACATTTTGATGAAACTGTTGTCATTTTTTTAGTAAGAAGGAAAAAATTGGATTATAAAATGGGGAAAATGCAAGGACCCTAATGTAAATTCCACTGGGTGATAGAGTATCTCTGGTCTCCTACCAGCTAATGGAGAATTGCTATGTTTGCTACTTTAGTATCACATTCAAGGTCTAAACTGAGCTGCTGATATCCCACACTCCCGTACACATAGATATAGACATACATGTGTATGTATAGGTATACAGATAGAGTACAGGTATGTCTATACACATATATGTATATCTATATATGTCTATATAGATATATATAGGTATATATACATTTCTCTAAATACACTTACATGTATCCATATATCCATACGTGTACATATGCATATAGATATATAAAGAGAAATATATTCTATATAGAGAGAGATCAGTAGAGATTTTTAAGGACTTGGCTCACATAATTGAGGATTGGCAAGCCTGAAATCTGTAGGGGAAGCCAGCAGTCTGGAGATTCAGGCAAGAATTGATGTTGCCGTGAGCTAGGCTGACGCCACGGCACTCACTCTAGCCTGGGCAATAAAGTGAGACTCTGTTTCAAAAAAAAAAAAAAAAAAAAGGCAGAAACTGAGGCAGAGGCAGAAACTGAGGCAGAATTTCTATGTTACACTTCGGAGGCAGAATTCTGTTTTCTTTGGGAAACTTCAGTCTTTGCCTGCAACTAATTGTGTGAGGCCCATCCACATTCAGGAGGGTAATCTGCTAGACTCAAAGTCTATTGATTTAACATCTATTAAATCTAAAAACTATCTTCATGTAAGAGCTAAACTGGCGTTTAACCAATCAACTGGTTCCCATAGTATAGCTAAGGTGACACATAAAATTAATCATCATACCCTCTTAATCCCCAAAATATTTCATGTGTATGTCTTATTATTTTATTCCTCTTTTCCCCTCACACACTGCATTCAATCTTTGATTTATAAGTTCTATTCACTCTACTTAAAATATATCCTGAATCCAAACACTTCTTTCCATTCTGTGGACAGCCAACAACCTGGTCAAAACCCTCCAATGACTTCTCATCACACTTAATATAAAATCTGAAGTTGTATTCATGGCCTACAAGGCACTATATCATCTGACCATGGCAACTCTCTGGCCTCTTTCCTACATTCTCTCCTGGCTCACTCCACTTCAGCCACATCCACCAACTTGACAAGGATACAAGGATGTTCTCTCCTTAGCCTCTTTGCACTTGCTTTTCCTTCTGCCAGCAATGCTCTTTGGAGAGCTCCCCGCAGTGAAGTCTTCCCTAATCACTCCACATTCCCTATTCCCTATAAGTCTATCCACTTAACCTGTTATATTTTTCATCATTGCATTAATTGCCACCTGAATGTATGTTATTTATTTCTTTAACATCTGTCTCCTCTATTAGATAGTAACCTTCACCAAACAGTGACTTTGTTTTCTTCACTTCTATACCTCTAGCATTTTGAACAGGTTCTGAACCTTTAGGCCCTCAATAAAAATGTGTTAAATTAATAAATGAAGAAATAAGTACTCTTTAACTTTCTAATAATAGTGTACACAATTGTGAGCTTCTTAAGAGAGAAATTGTATATTGTTATTAATATATACATATATATAAATAAATATTTTTTATTCAATCGGTAAAAGGCATCATTGGCAAGGCCCACACATTTTACTTTTTTCTAACATTGGGTATATTGGCAGACAGTAGGTGCTCAGTGGATGTTTGTTGAATACGTGAATCACTGAAAGAACAAGTAAATAGAAATTTGAAGTAGAGGTTTAGCTTCAAATACAAAAACTATTTTGGGTTTGCAAAATAATAACGGTTAACATACAGCTAATTTAGTTTTACTTTGTGTATAAATTAACTGGCTACAGCAAGAACAGAAATTTCACAGAGTAATGAATTTGAAAATTGGCAAAAAAGTAAAATATATATAGCCAGAATCCAAGATTGTTGCTCCTATAACAGATGTTCTAACAAAATGTTCGAATTGTATAACAAAACAATTTAAGTACACAAAGCTGAAGCACCAAGGGCGGTCAAGGGCATGTCCCAATACCGTTTCTTGAATATCTATTTGTGGAATGCCCAAGGTTAGTTGAATACCAGAATTTTTTGAAGATCTTTGATAACTTTTTAAAAATCATTTTTTGTTTCATTTTTATGCCTTTTTCAGTTTATTTTTGCTTTGCTTTCTATGTGGGTTAATGGGTGGATGAATTTCATAGAGTACAGCAGAGAAATAGAGTGATTATATTATACTCATTGACTTCACCATTTTTATTTTTTTATGCTTTAAAAAAGTATTTGTATTTTTATTCCCTAACTGGCTCCAATCTGCACATTTAGACACATGCATTTTGAGGGATGCTAATTTTGAGAAAATACTGTAGATTAGAAAAACAAAATGATTATGTGAGAACAGAACTGGATTGAGCTTCATAAAATCTGCCTTCTAATTTGGGTGTGTGACTCTTTCCTGTGTAATTTAGGAAGGTTAGTGCATATTAGAGCGGAATGGAACCTTAGAAATATCTTAAACCAGCCCTTTCCCTTTATGGATGAGGAGTCAATACCCAAAGACATTGTGCACAGAGCAAACACAAAAAATTTTGGCAAAGTAAAGAATAAAATGAAGGTTTCCTGATTTCTAGGCTTATGCCCTTTTCATTATAAATTGTAATTTTATATATACACATACACATACACACATATATGTGTGTGTGTGCAATACATGCAATTATATATGCAATCCTCTACATGCATACCTATGCACACATACTGAAGGTAATATTTTGCCAGGAGTTAGCTATACTTCCAGCAAAACAGGTCCCAGGCAGGTTCATTGCAAGAGATTTGGAAATAATAGAGACAGAGATGTGCAGTTTAAAGTGATGGGGGAGTCAGGGGTCCTCCAGGATTCCCATGAGCTGTGAGGCCCTGAGTGAAGTCCTGCATCAGCAATTGGTTGCCAGTGGTTACAGATTTATGTGTACAGATTATTCGTTTAGGTTTCAAGGCTCCCCAAAAGTTTCTAGAAATCCCTTAATTAATTCTATCTACATGAGCAAATGATTACAAAATTTTTCTAAGATAAACTTCTAAGCCCTAAGTTAAGAATAGACCCAGCTGAGTATATAAGTTAAAGATAAAACTGTCAGTTAGCAGAAAACTAAACAGAAATATAGAGGCTATATATATCTTTATCTAGTTTCTCATTAACTGAGACATGTGGTCAGGAGTGAAGCAGGAACTGTCCTTGAGGCTAATTGGTTTCAGCTGCAGGTGTCTGCTGGGCTTAGATCAGTCCTTCACCTGTGACCGCATGCCGAGCTCTGTCTCACACAAGCTCCAGGTGCTGGCCCCCAGGTCTCCAGACAGGCATCGTGCCTTGCTTAAGCCCCTGACTGGTGAGAGGCTCGCTGTTGCCAGGAGGCTTCTGGTCTGTAAACTAACAGGCTCACAGATTCCTTCAAGGCAAAGCTCTGCAAAACTCCTGAGACCTTACATGTCTCTGAGTCCTATATTCCAACAATATCTATGTCTAATATCTAGATATCGCTCTATGTAATGTACTTCAGTCTTTTTAAAAATACGTTCAAGCACCTTGAGAGCAGTTATTACAGCATATGCTTAAATTTTTTCCCCTCAAAGCATCAGTATGGGCGCTGGGCATAGAATAGGTGCTTTGTGGAATACACTCAGCAAAATCAATCAGGCCAAGACCACACAGCAGCCGCGGTGGGTCTGACTTTGGGCTTTCTGGTGAGCAGGTCAGCGAGCTCCACGGGGTCTTGGGTAACGCGGGCGGTAGCAGCAAGAAGTGAGGTGCATACTGGGTGGTGGTAAATGGCGAGAAAGGAGCAAGGCTGACGACCCTGTATTTTCCCTAGAAGTGAGAAAGGGCAGGTAGAGCCCCTGTCTGGAGGCACCTGTTGCTGGGCAACCTGCAGACACTGCCTAGACTGTACAGACTGCAGGCATCCTCAAACTACGGCCGCGGGCCACATGCAGCCTGCAGAGGACATTTATCCAGCCTGCCGGGTGTTTTTGCTGCCGCTGTCTGTCCTGCTTAGCAGCCCACTCGTCCCAGGCCCACAGTGCGCATGTGTGGAATGTGCACTGCATTCTCCTGCCCTCCAACAGTCTGAGTACAGTGAATTGGCCCCCTGTTTAAAAAGTTTGAGGACCCCTGGTTCAGAGCCTTCCAGGGAGCTGTCCCTTCCAGCCTGGCCCATCTGAAGCCGTCTGAAGATGGTTTTTGGCAAAATCGCCCTAGTTTATACATTTTCCAGCCCTCCTACTCTGGGCCTGTTCATTACGGAGTTTGTCAGGTCAAGTCATGTTAGTTGTCCCTTGTGTCCCTGGTCTGTCCAGGAATCCCAGATACGAGTGGGTAATCCCTTTGGGTACACTGTGGGTGCTCTGAAGTCTAATTTAATTTCAGGGGAGTGATGTGGGAGCAAGGAGGATTACTCTGTCTTGTTTGAAATTAGGAAAGACAGGTTGGATTCAGATGCCAGGTGATCGCAGATTCAGGCATCTGAATCCTGTGTCTGCAATCACCTGGCATTTAAGATAGACTTGGTCCCTGCCCTCATGGAGTTCAAATACAAAATAATATTCACAAGACTCTTTCCTTCTTGTTTATGAGCTGGATTAGATCAGTTTATTCTTGGCTTTCCATTATGTTTTGATTTGGTATCAGCAACAAAATAGTCAGGAATATCCCCAACCAAGAGAGAAATGATAGTTGGAAATGGAAATAATCATCCTTTAAAAAGGAGGGAAGTGGGCAATGGGCTCAATTCATTTTGGTAACACTAAGATATTCGCCAACAATACTTACTACATGCTAATAATAACATCTCGTGACTGCCACCCCTAGCCCTAACACATCCCAACTGGATATCCAGTGCTTTAGGACTATGACAGCCTTTGGCATCTCTTCCAAAGATTGGCTTACAGGTGTTTGTTTGCAATTCCGATTCTAGTGCCACTAAGTTTAGGTTTCTGGTGTTCTTTAGTTACCGCAGTTAATTCCCTTCTTATTCTTCTATCACCTGTATTGGCAAGGATGGAGTACTGGAAAGAGGTCTAAAAGCTGTGCTCAGGCTCTGCAATAACTGGAAAACAATTTGGCAAAGTAAAATCTACTTTTCTGGGTCTCAGCTTGAAAATCAGAAGGTTGAGCCATTTTTATCTCTGAAACCCTGTCCAAATCTTAAGATTCTCTAAGTAGGTGTCAGCGGCCTAGCTGTTCTAATTCTGCACATCCCAGAGATCTATACTATATTGAGGGCAGGAGAAACCAACCTTCATGGTCTCTACAGTTTATTAGGAAAATGAAAACAGCTTATTACAGTGAAGAGTGATGACTGCCATGACTGGGGAAGTACAGGGACTAGGAGGACCTAGACATTTGAGCGTTTAAATGTTGCTGTTTTTTATTATTTGGCTACAGTCTAAGACAGGCATCTTCAAACTACGGCCCGAGGGCCACATGCGGCCCACCTAGGACATTTATCTGGCCCGCTGGGTGTTTTTGCCGCCACTACCTGCGCTGCTTAGCAGCCGACTCGTCTTGGGCCCACGGTGCGCACTCTCCAATGCTCTGGGGGACAGTGAACTGGCCCCTGTTTAAAAAGCTTGAGGACCCCTGGTCTAAGATGTAAATCACTGAGGGCTGCTGTGTGGAGAGGTTTGCTTTGCTGGGTGCTCAGTGCTCCTGTCTCAGCTTGGGCTCATTACCAATCATCACCACAGCAAGTCCAACAACGAGCCAAACCCTGGCCTCCAAACAAACAAACAAAAATGAAAACAAACCAATAGAAACTCTAAAAAGTTGCTTCTTTGTGAAAAATAGCTTTGAAAAGAAAACCATCTATAGTGCTGTAGGAGTATTTTCCAATAGGATGATTTGTAATATTTTAATTTCAGAATATGTCTAATGTTGCTTGGTAAGTCTTCTTGATTTTACTCTCAGAGTGGAATTCTAGGCTTAAGGAAAGGGCTTTTTAAGGGAGGGAGTCCTTGGGATGGGGTGAAGGGAACCATGTAGATAGTTAGTAAAGAACTGGGATATCTTTCAGGTGAGAAGATTTCATTGGGCATAAAATAAAAGTACATTTTAATAATAATGACAGTTACCATTTGTTGAATGTTACATTATTCCAGCAGGATGAGAAAAGTGCTAATATTAAATTCATTTTACTCATTAGAAATGTAGGTTCAGAGAGGTTAACTTCTTACTCAACCTTTAATTATGGGAGCGGGCAAAATCAGGGCTAAAACATAAGTTTATCTAACTCCAGGCTGGCACTGTACCATGCTATCTTTCCTTTATAAAACATAAATAATTTACTATTAAATAAATCCAAGTCTAACTGTAAAAAAAGAAAATATGAATGAATCACTGAACAAAAATTAATCCTTTTTAATAGAAGGGTGAAGTATATAATAAAATATGCAAAGTTTTGATGACAGATATATTCACCTGAGTTTTATTCTGTACATAATTGCAAGTTGACTATTTTCAACATTCCCTTGCAAGCATTTTTACCAATCACCACATAATTACTAATTAGACTATTCACTCTTTTATTCTTTGTATTAGATAAAGAATACTATTTGCTAAAAATATTTCCATTAGCCTACCCTGGCTAAACCAAAACTCACAGTTTTAGGAAATGAGTGAAGAAAATAAACGTGTATCTCACTGTGGTAGAGAAGAGGGATGTGCATTAGTTTCCCATTGCTCATGAAGAAATTATCATAAACTTATTAGTGTAAGAGAACATAAATTTATTCTTTTCACAGTTCTGGAGATCAGAGGGAGTGTTAAGGGGCTACCACTCAGTAGGGCTGTCAGTAGGGCTGGTTCCTGTGGGAGGCTCCAGGGGAGAATGCATTCCTTGCCTCTTCTGCCTCTGGAGGCTGCTCCCAGCCTCTCCCTGTGTCTTCAGAGCCAGCTGTGGAGCATATTTGCTCCTCTCTGACCTTGCGTCCATCCTTCAGTCTCTGTCTCACTCTGACCTTCCTGCCTCCCTCTGCTAAGGACCCTGGGAGTTACTTTGAGCCTATCAGTAATCCGGGATAATCTCCCCATTGAAAACTCCTTTTAAAAAATTTATCTATTTATGTGTGTATGTATGTATGAATAAGACAGAGTAGGGTAGATTGCTGTGACATCATCATAGCCCACTGCACCCTCAAACTCCTGGGCTCAAGAGAGCCTCCTGCCTCAGCCTCCCGAGCAGCTGGGACTACAGGTGCTCACGACCACCCCCAGCTAATTTTTCTATTTTCAGTAGAGACGGGGTCTCACTTCTGCTCGAGCTGGTCTGGAACTCCTGAGCTCAAGAGATCCTTCTGCCTCGGCCCCTCAGAATGCTAGGATTACAGGTATGAGCACTTGACCCTGAAAAGTCCTTTTTTCTATGTAAAGCAACATGTCTACAGAGTCTGGGGGTTAAGACACGGACCTCTTTGGGGGCATGTTATTCAGACTAGCACAGGGAATAATGTAACTGGCTTCCAAAAGTTCATTTTGGTGTAGGAAGTAAAAGTTATTAACCATATGATTCCTTTCCATGTAGTATTATTATATAATTTGTATAGTTTCTTTAAAATTAAAGATAAATCATATTGTATTTATTTTAACTCTTTCAAAGTACAGTGCATTATTACTGCATGAATGTGAATGGATTTAGAAGTTAAAGGAATTACTTCTTCTAAGAGCCAAATTCAGCTGTTCTCTAGAAGAAGCCATTACAAGTACGTAAGCTATATAATTTTCCTCTTGTGGCATCATTAAATAATTTTCTGACCCTTTCTTCATGTTCTTATTGCTACTTGTACTCACAAACATTTAGGATAAGTATTTTCTAGATTTGAAGAATGGAACCATGAAATTTGAAGAAAATAATTACTTGACCTAGCATTCTGGGAGGCTGAGGCAGGCGGATTGCTCAAGGTCAGGAGTTTGAAACCAGCCTGAGCAAGAGCGAGACCCCGTCTCTACTAAAAATAGAAAGAAATTAATTGGCCAACTAATATATATAGAAAAAATTAGCCAGGCATGGTGGCGCATGCCTGTAGTCCCAGCTACTCGGGAGACTGAGGCAGTAGGATTGCTTGAGCCCAGGAGTTTGAGGTTGCTGTGAGCTAGGCTGATGCCACGGCACTCACTCTACCTTGGGCAACAAAGTGAGACTCTGTCTCAAATAATAATTATAATAATTACTTGAAAATTTGCCACTGCTGAGTTAGTTTTACTTGTTTTAAATTAAACTTATTATTTTATTATTGTTATTTGAAAAAATTATCTATGACTGCAGAAAATATAAAAAAGATGTACCCTATTAACATTTTGGTGGATTTATGCATAATTGGTACACCATTGTAAACTGTATGTATGATTTATATCCTGCTTTTTTATATAATATAAAGCATAAGCATTTTCAATGTTATTAAAAATTTTTTAAATACTTTTAATGGTCATATCATATATAATGTAGTTGATATTCAGAGGAGGCTTAAAAGATCATAAACCAATCTTACTTGAAAGTATATATTATGTTTATTTAAAATGTTATATCAGTGACTGGATTCTTTTGGATTGATTTATTTTGTGCTTATAATGTGCTTAGTACAATATTAGGTGTTACAGATCCAGCAATAAATGAGATGAAGACTTCTCTCAAGGAGCCTCTAGTCTTATGGGCAAGATTTATAATTCCAACAGTGTTACATTTAACTATAGAAATTTATATAAAATATGGATGTTCAAAGAAGAGGGAATAGTTAAATGTGGGGGTTAGAGAAAATTTTCATGAGGAATGACATCTCTATTCATTGGAAGAATGTACAGAATTTTGATGAGCAAAACAGCTGGGAAGGCAACCGGGGCAGTAATGACTGAATGCTTAAAAATACAGAAGTATGATCACCCAAATTGCTATTTTTTAATATTTAATCCAAAATTAAATATTTGGTGAACTAATATTAAATTTTGTGTTGTCTAAACAACTTAGTAAGTATTTATTTCCTAACAATGACCTGGCTTTCCCTGTTTTTCCTGCTTTCCCTCTGCATGAACTTTGTCCAGCAGTGCAGGATGGATTTATAGATGCCTTGTGGGGTGGAAATTCCCCTCAGGCTCTGTAATTTTGGAAGCCAATCAGCCTCACATCCCCAAAGTGGGCTGGGAAGTTTTAGGGGTGGTGGTGCTGGCCCTGCGCTCAGAGGTGGAGAGATCTGGCCTCCCTGGATCCTACGGTAGGAAAGAGACCACCCTGCACAGAACTCCCTCCGTGCCTGCTGAAGGCTGGGGTGGAGATGGGCCCTGCTGGCTCCTCTGGGCTCAGCCTCGGTGACAGGAGCATCTCATTCTGCAGCCACCCACCTTCCCTTCTGGCATGACCCAGTGCACAGGAGCCATCTGATGGTGGCACACAGAGGATGAGCATGAGGCTTGGGAGAAGAATAATCTGGGAGCCTGGAAGTCCCAGAGCCCATGGTGACCGCCCCACATCCCAGCACCCTACAGACAGAAGCCACCATCTCATTTGCATAAACAGACTTGATGGGAAACCTGGGTGGGAACCCAAGCTTTTCCTTCTTCTCCAGAATGAGTAATGTTTAGATTGCTAGCTCTTTATGCCTTTGACCTGGAACTGAGTTGAAACAATTCCTTCTAAAACGTGGTCTTTGAAAGGTGGCCTTACTAATAACCTATCTAACAGAGGAAAATAAACTATCAAACAGAAAGTAAGAGAAACGAACTCACAACACAACTACCCTTTAATTAAAACATGTGTGGCCTAGTTTGTTATCTCTGAGTTCTTTCTCAGCCTTGAAAAAGGTCTGAGTGGAGAGTAGACCTGCGAACTTCCCCTGCGTCCTCAAGAAGAGGCAGTGCCAAATGCCTCCCACTATCAAGAAGAAAGAGACACTAATTTCTCCTGTCAATCTGCTGCGTGAGAAACAGAAAATACTAACAGAGCAGCTTCACGACTGCTTTTGTTATCAGTCCCCTGAAGCAGAGAAAAGGGGAAAAAAACATTTCTACCATTTAAAAGCACTAAACAACTTTCCTCGCTGCCCGACATTTCTTTCCTCCTCTTTGTGTCGTGGCCCTTTTTCTCTCTTTCTTCTCTCTTCTCTCCCCTCTCCCCCGCCCCCCTCTCTCTCCTCTCTTTCTCTCTCCTTTCTTTCTTGGGAAAATAAATAAACTTTTACTTTTGTATATACTAATCACTGTCTGAGCATTCTATCTCCCCCTGCATATGGACTTCACACCCTACCAATCCGTATACTGGGAAACCCCCACAGAGAAACACTCAACAATTTCATTCCTCTAGCCCATAGTCAGCAGGAAGTAGCTAGAGCGGTGATGGCCCCATTTCCCTCAAGATTCAGGAACAGTCATAAAAAGGGGGGGGGGGGATTTGTAACCACACCAGACCAACCTGGCTCAAGTTTTATGTGACAGAATTGTAAGTTGTTTTGCAATTGCCACCCCCTCCCAGGTTAAAAGTCACATCACTTGAGCATGCCCGGATGAACCACGTGTACAACCATGGGTGGAACCCAGGTGCTTGAAGTGAGGAGCCAGGAGTGAATTAAGAAGTAGACACCATATAGTAGGATCCAGGATCCAATCAGATTCATTCCTAGCATCACCTCATTGCCAGATCCAATCAGATCACACCTCATTACCCTACGCTTATAAAACCAAATCCAGCCCCACCCCCAGCCCTGCCCTGTTCAGGGAAACAGATTTCAGAGTTTTCTTTTGTCCCTTGCAAGTTGACTTGCAATAAAGGCTTTCTCTTCTCAGCAGCCAGTTCCGTTGTACTAGCATCTATGTGCATCGGGTAGCGCCCACTAATTACTCAGCTACAGTATTCACAGACATTTGCATGAGGTCTGATGGATGGAGGTAATTGCATGAACATTTCCTTTTCTTGTTTGCTATGCTGTATGGGAGTAATAGCTTTCTGTTTCTAATAATTCATTTTATTTTCCAACTGAGGACAAAGTGTGAAGTGAACATATTGCTATATGGAAAGAAAGCATGATTTATAGGGTGGAGTTGTGGTCCTTATGTAAACAATAGGTTTTGTAAAGGGACACACAGGAGCGTGATACAAAGAGAGAGGATGGAAGTGACACTAAGAAATAGTCTATTTTTATTTCCTTTAATGACACCAGCATGGATCAAAAAAACCCATCAAATCATGTAGAACCAATGAGCCAGAAATTGTATTGTAATTAAACATCTATTATTCTCATGTGAGCTCTTGGATCATGTTTTACCAGAAATTTTTCTGAGACACTTTTTACAGATAAATGAAAAGGTACTTCTGACAGAGTCCAAAGAAACTACTGACTTCAGAAATGTAGAGAGCTAGAAAGAGCATTTCTGGAAATGAAATGACTATTCTCGAGCCCATCAGTGAACTGAGGTCACAGGAAAAGGAACCAGCATGAAATTCAGAGAGCAACAGGCAGTTACAGGGAAAAGAGGCATTCAGCATTCTTTACTTAGGACAAAGACTGAATAGTTTAAATCCCAAACAAATATTAATCTAGAAAAGTTTAAAACTTGAGCCACAAAACACACAACCTACTACTGTATTATAACTCAAAGAATAAAATAAATGTCTCTAAGTGCATAGTAACATAAATTTTTGATGAAAAATTACAGAAAAATAACAATAGATATCCCTGCTATTATTTTAAAATTATTCCAAAAGTATAAAAGACAATAAAAAAGAAATAGCAAAGATGATCTATGGGGGAATGTTATGTTTTTAAAATTAAAAAAAAATGTTTCTCCATCCTTAAGTGACATATATATTTCATAAAGTATTATCTTCCTTTTTTCTCAGTTGTCATTGTTCTGTATCCTTGCTGGTTTCAACTTTGTGCCACTTAGAATGTATACATGACCTTAAATTTGTTTAGTTCAGTCAATTTGTTGGAGCATCTGTCACATTATTTGGTCTCGTGTTTTTGTTTCATCTTCATCAAACAACCATATGATTACCTCTATTTTTCTTCTTTTCAAGTGATTGAAAGAAAAATCAAAGATTTTCAGAGAGGCAGAAAATAGGTTTAAGTACTCATTTTTTAACTTGATAAAATTTATTTAGCATTTTGAAAACTTTTAGTTTGTCTATAAAATAGGAATTATGAGAACCTAGATCGTGGAATTGATGAATGTATTAATATTATATAGTCCTGAATAAAGAAAATCTCTTTATACTGACATTATCATTGGTTATTGTGTTTTTAATACAACTCAGGATTGAACCAACACAATTTTGGAAGTCTTTTTACCAACTTCACAGGACAGTGGGCATTGTATAGGTGGTTAAAGATGATCATGACTTAAACAATATTTATCTTTCTTTTGCATTTTTGGACAAAATAATGGGAATACACAGCATATCTTTACCCTATACATATGTATTTGAAAGGTTTATTACTGTGAAGCAATACTCATGCAGCAGTACCAACAGTTTTAAGGAATTACCTTGGACATGATGATCACTGTACACTTCGGTAAGATGAAAACAGGAAGAAGAGCAAGCATCTCTCATGAGGATCACTGCTTGGCGGTTTTCTCCAGGTTGCAGACCATTAGAATCATTCCCTCTGAGGCTTGGATCAACTCAATGGCAATTTCACTCACTCTATTTAATAAGAGAAAGCGATGAAATATTGGAACATACAGAATTTATTTGGGGGGGGACATGGGATTCTGTAGGTGGCAGTAGTCTTCGTTGCTTAATTTCTCAGGTAACCATCATTATTCCACCCCCAAATATTCTCCTTTAAGCATAAATTTCTTCTCCATTCATGAAAACGTCTCAGATAATCATCTTCCTTGGGAAGTCTCTCCTCAAGCCCTCCGAGTCCCTGTGCCTATTTAGCAGTTTATCTCAGCGCCTGTGGTACAGCTGTCATCTTGGAGTCTTCCTTCCCTGTCAGTGGGAGACCCCTCCAACATCTCATGTTGAGCCCCCATTTCCGTGGGTCCTGGGTCTTCTTATCTGTTCCATGGACCCCCCTACTCCACTGTCTTTTTGATGAAGTGTTCAGGGGAGGTAAACTGAAACATTTTCACTTTATATTTTAATTGGGAATCTATTTTCAGGTATGAAATTATTTACCTCCAGAGTTTCAAAGGTAATTTTTAGTATAAATGTACTGTTTTTAACTGCAGTTCTGGAGAATACTAATGCCCTCTGATTTCCGATCTTTTCAATGGGAACTTTGGATTCACACAGGGGGAACCAAGGGTATAACCTGGGCAACAGCTGAATTTCAGGTCTGTATGAGCCAGAGAAGATGGCAAGGGACAGGCTAGGTAGGCACATGGAGAACTAGGGGAGTACAGAGTAACACAGAAAATTTCCAGAATGAGGGTAAGATCAAAGTGGGCAAACATAATAGAGAGACCAAATACTGTGTTTCCCCCAAAATAAGACCTACCCATAAAATAAGCCCTAGCAGGATTTCTAAGCATTTGTGCAATATAAGCCCTACTCTGAAAATAAGACCTAGTGATGGGCGTGTTTACGCAGCATATCTGCACAACCCATGCATTTCATGGAGCGGTAAAGAAGACGAGCAGCCCTTCTCATCTGCCCCATGAGAGCTCTATTGCTCGACATGAGAGATTGGGGCCAATGGTTCTAAAGGAAATAGAATCGCAAGAAATTCAGGATGGAATTCAGGGTTTGGAGAGTTATGATGATGTTCCAGAAGAAGACGACTTACCTATATTTGAATAAATGTAGATTGTTGTACCGTACTTAAAAAAAATAACACATCCTCTGAAAATAAACCCTAGGGTGTCTTCTTGAGGAAAATAAATATAAGACCCTGTCTTATTTTCAGGGAAACACGGTAGATGCCAATTTTCTGGAAACTCCTATTGGCTAATATTATAATAGGGTGATGCAGCCCCTTCTCAATTGTTCCCTTCACCCTGTTCCAATTACATTAATATTTATTAGAGAATTAACTGCATTAGTTCTATGATGAGAAATAAATTATTCACATATGAATATTCAAGGCTCTTGAGAACAATGGCCAGACCAGGTATGACAATAGGACTCTGACCCACCACCTCTGCAGCAGCCAGTCCAGAGCAGTGCAGACTCGGTCAGTGGACATCAGTCAGCTTTCCTGTTTTTGCCTCTGATTCCAATTCAGGATCAACCAGAAGAGGGCAAATCTTCTTCCCCCATCCATCACAGAGGGCACCCTACTTCTACTTGCCCACCCCAGCTTCCTTATGCTGGAGGAACAACCCAAATCAGAGCACACGTGAAGCCTTCCAGCTATGGTGCCAATGTTTTTGTCTCTCCCAAACTCATGTTGAAGCTCAATCCCCGAGGCAACGGTGTTGGGAGGGAGGCCTAGTGGGAGGTGCCTCCACCCTTATGAACAGTTAAATGGTATAAAATGGCTCTGGGTGTGGTCTCTGTCCCTCCCTTCCCCCACCCTCTCTCCTTCTGCCATGTGAGGAGCAGTGTTCCTCCCCTCTGCAGGATGCAGCACTCAAGCACAATCTTTGAAGTGGAGACTGAGACCTCACCTGACATGGAACTTTTCAGCACCTTGATCTTGGAATTCCCAATCTCTAGAACTGTGAGAAAATAAATTTCCGTTCTTAATGAATCAACCAGTCTTAGGTGTTCTGCTATAGCAACACAAAACAAGACACTCTATTTTTTTTTTACTATGAAGTTTTCCACTACCTGCTTGCCTTTGGGTCCCTGCCAAGCTCAAGTGATGGTGGATGCTTCCCTTTCTACAGCAATCTCTGCATAAATAGCCTCTGTTTGTTCACATTTGAGTGGACTTCATGTTTCCACACTCTAGTCTCCCTTCATTTGCTTTACGAAATAGTATCCCAAGATAGGCAACTGAACTTTGGTGAGAGAAAATCAAAGTAGGTAAAGTGGGGAAGGAAAGGACTAGTTGAATGAGATGAAGTAAGTTATACAATGAGTAGAAACCTGGGAGAGAGGTGTTCTAATCCTTGGAAGGCTGAGGGAAGAAGAATTTTGTGGAGAGAGGTGCAAAGGTAGTTATGTTTGCGATTACATGGATGAGAGGGGAAAAAGTGGAATTCAAAGAACTGTATTTTGAGGGTTTATGTATTTCCTAGGAGGTATAAAAGTAATAATGGCATGAGTTATACTGAGATTACATTTATCTGCATAGACTGTGTTTCTGTGAATAAATTTCTGCCTGGGTTTACATCCTGGTTTTGCCACTCTCAAAATGTATAATTGGGCAAGTTGCTTAATCTCTCTGTGCCTCAGTTTTCTCACCAGTAAAACTGAATGGCAAGAAGATCCTTGACCGAATTTGTGGTGTGAAGACAGAAAGATGATCCTGGAATCCATAGCCCTGAGGGTGCTGAGGCCACAGCTGGAAGTGGAGGACCAACTGCATCATCTATTGAATGGATGGGCTAAGGGGGACACAAGCCTAGGTGCAGACAGAAGCCTGCAGAGGCAGAGGAAGTGAGAAAAGTGAGAACAAGGAGAAGGTCGGCCAGGCTGGAGGTTGTAATGAATTTCAGAAGTGAATTACAATGTGAATAGTGGCTCCTCCTGCAAGGGTGGTTCACTTAAAAAGGACATGATTCTGTCAAATTCATCTCTGTAAATGCCACCACAGCTAGTGCTGGGGACATGGTAGGAAGTCATTATATTCTGAAAGCATAATTATTTAATTATAAAGCTGTCCCTTAATAAATTAATGACACATCTTGTGATCTCAGTTCTTAATTTCTGAAAAGGAAAGTAAAAGCTCCTGGACAAATAAGTACATGAGGGTAGTTCCTCCACCCTCATTCCAAGTGATTCTGCCACATTGTTCCTAATTTGGCTATATAGTTATTAAGATTTTTTCAGGACCCTAATTCAGCTGTGCCCATAGTTTTGTTTGCTTCCTTCATGTATGCAACAGAACTTGCCCACATAAATCAACAAATAAATATGTCTTCATTCATGTTACTGAAGACAAAAAATGAACAAAGAGATGTTTTCTATTTCAGAATATTACAAGTGTACAAACACTTTGGTTACACATATTTTTGCACTGCCTGAGTCAGAGCTACAAGTGTGGCCATCCTCCAAACAATGCACACTGCCCCCATTAGGTGTGAATTTACCCATCCCCTCTGCCCCCTCCCACCTGCCCTACACCCAATGAATGTTACTTGCATATGTGCACATAAGTGTTGATCAATTAGTGCCAATTTAATGGTGAACACATGTGGTGCTTGTTTTTCCATTTCTGTGCTACTTCAGTTGAAGAATGGGCTCCAGCTCTATCCAGCATAATATAAGAGGTGCTATATCACCATTGTTTTTTAGGGCTGAGTAGTACTCCATGGTACACCTATACCACATTTTATTAATCCACTCATGTATTGATGGGCACTTGGATTGTTTCTATATCTTTACCAACAGTATATGAATGTTCCTATCTCTCAACATCCATGCCAATATCTGTTGTTTTGGGACTTTTTGATAAAAGCCATTCTCTCTGGAGTTCAGTGATAGCTCATTGTGGTTTTGATTTATATTTCTCTGACGATTAGAGGTGTTGAACAATATTTCATATGCTTGTTGGCCATTAGTCAATCTTCTTTTGAAAAGGTTCTGTTCATGTCCTTTACCCACTTTTTAATGGGTTGTTTGATTTTTTTCTTGTTAATTTTCCTGAGTTCTATATAGATTCTAGTTATCATCCCTTTATTGGATGTGCAGAGAGCAAATATTTTCTCCCATTCTGTAGGTTGTCTATTCACTCTAGTGATAGTTTCCTTGGCTGTGCAGAAGCTTTTTAATTTGATCAGGTCTCATTTATTTATTTTTGTTGTTGCTGTGATTGCCTTTGGGGTCTTCTTCATAAATTCTTTGCCTAGGCTGATGCCTATAAGAATTTTTCTGGCATTTTCTTCTAAAATTCTTATTGTTTCATGCCTTAGATTTAGGTCTGTTATCCACTGTAAGTTCATTTTTTGTGAGGTGCAGATACTGTTTCAGTCTTCTACATGTGGTTATCCAATTTTCCCAGCACCAGACTTCAAGCTATACTACAAGGCTATAGAAACCACAACAGCATGGTATTGGCACAAGAACAGAGACACAGACCAATGGAACAGGACTGAGAACTCAGATATAAAACCATCCTCATATAGCCATCTGATTTTGACAAAGCAGACAAAAGCATATACTAGGGAAAAGAATCCCTATTCACTAATTTTATTCAAATGATTGCAATAAGAGCACCCTAGATATGAAAATCAGAGTGTCTCAACAGAGTGGTTTTGCCTTAGGACTTTCATATGGTGAAGTATACAAGTTACAGGTGGGGTGATTTACAGTCAGAGTCATTTTGCAATCAGGGGAATTCTCAGAAATAAACAGGAATGTATCACTTTGGCTAACATCAGAAGGATGAACAGCTCTAATTTTGGCTAATCGTTTATGAGACAAAGAACAGGAAGTTGAGAAGACAGTGTCTGGCCTTATTGGTAGATTTAGGCAAAATGGGAAACATTGGTGTTTTTCCTGGTTGTAGTTAAACAAGGGAGACATTTGTAGTTCCTATGGAAGTCTTGAGAAATCATGGGCAAGGAGTCTTATCTAAGTCATGTGTAGAAAGGTAGTTCTTTGTGAGAAGCTCTTTCTGGGAACACAAAAGCATGGGAAATTTTCAGAAAACAAAAGGAGGGGGGCAGGATTTCCCAGTTTTGTGGGACCACAGTGCACAGTTAAAATTTAGTGCTGTGAAACCTCACTTTTATTCAAGACAAATGAATATTATTAGTTGCTGAACAGCTCAGAGGCAGTCAAACCTTCTGAGTGGAGTGAAGAAGGATCTTAGATATAATCTCGTGTTTGTTGTTGTTCCTGAAAAATCATTTGAATGATCTGTTGAGAGGCAATGGCAAAGATCTGATGTTTTAGAGACCTGAAGATGAGGCATCTTAAAAGATGGATACCAGAAATAAAAAAGAAATATTAATATAAAATGTCATAATAAAGAGACCATAGCCTGTCTGTACCAAGTGAAAATGAGAGGCAAAAAGCGTGTAATCTTAAAATCATATTTAGTAATTAATTTTCAGTATTCCATCTTGTTTAAAAGTGACCTAGTTATCTTATGAATATGTATTAAACTCAAGTTAGCATAACTCCAAGGTTTTAAGAACTTGGAAACTATCTTTACAATACATATCATAATTACTACTGAAATAAAGTTGTTCAGAATAATGATTCAATGTGGTTAAGTACAAATTTACATTTTTCATAACCTAAAACATCTAGTAGATACAATGGTAGTTTATTTGATCAGAAAATCTATAAATTTAGGAAGGGCATTTTCAAGTAGAATAAAATGTATGCCTATGTTATATTCAATGTTGATAACTCAGAAGCAATAGCTATTTTTATTAAAACAACAATATCAAACTAGTCTTGTTTGCTAAATATTTACCTACATTGTATAAATTTGGATTTAAAATATTCTGAGATTAGTTTCTATAAGAATGGTTTTTTAAGCATATGAAGATTTTGGAAGTTCAGTTTCCTTAATTATAGGAATTTTAGGAATATTTAATTTGTATAAATATTTATCTCTAAACCAATCAGAATAGAGCTCTTTAAGGAATTTTATAAACTAATGTGGTTATACCATCCAGAAGTATGGAATTATACACTCACAGACAAACACAGAGACAGACACAAATAAAGAGCTTCAATTCTAAAATTTTAACCGTGGGTCAGGTGAATACACAGAAATAAAACTCACTAGTTCACGTAAAAGACATAACTTGCTCTACCGATAATTTGAAGGAGGCCTTTAAGATGTGTTTGCCATTAAGTGTAGTCTCATGGAGACTATGGACTGAATTCTGGGGCACAGACCAAGGAGATGCCAACTGGTCATCTGGGTGTCTCCAAAACCCATGTAAGTGGCTAAAATATCCAACCTCTTTCCAATTAGCTTTTTCTGTCTTGGATGTGAGCAGCTATGTCTTAAGTTCCTCAAGTAGAGATTCTATCTCCAAGCCAGGAGTTGCTGGGTTGGAACTAAAATTCCTGTGTTTGGCCCCTTTCCCTGGGCCCCACTTTCCCTCAGGATGGCGAGTCTTGCTTTCCATTGCCCTTCCACTGTATGAGATGCATCATCATTCCAGCCACCAACCTCCCTCTCTGACTCTAACGTTCCACCCCTGGCAACAAGCAGGCCCTTTCTCTCCTTGCATCTTGGTTTTCTCCTCACCATCTTTTGGGGTTCCCTTTCCTTCAGTCCTTTAGAGTATTTGTGGATTGTGACATTTGATCTGAAAGAAAGCACGAATTTTAACTTGGACCCCTGGGCACTAGTCTAGTCCAGCACTGAGCTCTCACCCAAACCCTCAGGGGCTTGCCCCCGACTAGCCATGGGGAGCGAAAATCCAGGCCCTCCTTGGGCCTCAGATAACATTGACATTAGATTAAGGATCCCCAGACTTTTACCGATAAGGACCTACTTGTTATTTTTCTAATGCTCTACCAAGGAACCAGCAGAGATCCCAAGAATAACACATTTATACGAGGCTTAAGTGGTTTCAAAATGCACAAATAATTTCTCATCATCATCTTGTGAAGAAAGATATCTCCATTTAAAAGAAATAAAAGAGATTCTTTCTCTAAAGAAGGCTGAGCAGGGGAAGTGTGTTGGTGGTGAAGACATTTCTTGGGAAGCATCAGTTTTAGCATCTTTGTCACCAGCTTTGCTTTTGAGAACAGCTAATTCTTTGGTTTATAATAAGTTTTCTAATAGGTTAGTGACTAGGGTCCCATTTTTGGTCCCATTTCATCCATCATTGAACACATTTTGTTTCCATTAAAGGGGGTTCAGGGGCCTCGACAGGAGCAAGAAAAGTCAGATGGTCAGAGAATGTCACTAAAGGGCAGAGGCGTATAGAAACAAAGTCAGGGGTCTAGGGTGTGAGGCCCTGGGCAAGGCAAGAAATACTGATATTCCAACTGGAAAGTCACTCTCTTTCCAGAAGGCTCACTGTGCCAGGTGGTGGAGCTAAGGAGAAAACCGTGCTGAGCAACGAGAGAGAAAGAGGTTTAGATGAGGGCACATCATGTGATAGATTATCCAGCCCAGTATGGACGCCTGTGACGTCTGGGTCTGTTCACTTCTAGAGTTCTCTGCGCCTCTTGGACTGCAGGAGGTGTTAGAGAAACCTCCCACAGCAGATGTGTGATAGCCAGAAAATGACTTTTGAGTAAATAAAATACATGCTACTGAAAAGGATGAAATTAAAATACATAACTAACTGTATTCATAGATTTTAAATATGGTTTCTCTGCATCTAGACTATTTTGTTTGTGTAGTTGTAACAAAATAATCCTGAATATGTATATGTGTAATACATTCCTTTCTGTAAGACTGCTTTGAAGATTGTAAGTATTTACACTGAATAGTCAGAATGGCAGCATTTTATAACTGGCACTGACATTCTCCACTTCAGATCCTCAATGAGGAAAGTGCTGATGACAGCGATTAGGTGATTTCTTTTTGTGAGGCACTGAGCTCGGACCAGAACCCAGGTCTTCCTGACTCGGCAGCTGTTCTTTTCACTGTATGGCCCCATCTGAAAAGGTTTAGGATTGTGGCGGTATCATATTATATGCTGTACGCCATCCCATTGTGCTCACTGTGATTAATGCTGAGTACAAATGCTTGTATTCATTACTCAGTGGTCCAGGATGCAATTTCCCATGTTCTGTTGTAAGATACTGGGCTATAAGGAACAGACACCTTCCAGCTTCTATTTACTGCTTAATTGCCTGCCGCAAGGCATCATAAGTATATTATGGGATGCAGAAGAGAAAGACAAAAAAAGCAAAAACCAGTCTCTCAGCTAGGACCCGGAACAGGTTAGGGCCTATCAGGAGCAGACTAAAGTAAAAAAAAAAAAAAAGAAATCACTGTGGGGGTGGATGCTTGGCCAGTATGTAAGCAACGAGGTTATAAAAGGGGGCTTGCACACAAAGGAGGGTCCCTGCCCGGAAAAGAGGCCACTGCGCTGGCACTCTGGGGGCTCGGACTAGCTCGAGCTAGACAATAAAACTCCTTTTGGTGATTACAGCCTTGGTGACTCTGTCTCTCTGTCCTGCGGCCCTGCGAATCTCGAATATAACACTGTGAGTGTCTCCGTATCACTTACCCAAGTTCAATAGGGCCCTCTTCCAACTATGGACTTTAGTGGTAAGCATCCCTGCATTATATTCTGGAATAAAGAAATCCTTACTATGTGGGACTGAAAATTGGTACAACTTCTATGGAAAGCAGTATGAAGATACCTGAAAGTAGACCTACCTGTTGAACCAGCAATCCCACTGCTGTGTATTTACCCAAAGGCAAAGAAGTCATTTTATCAAAAAGATACCTGCCGGGCCGCAGCCTCTGGGCCCACCCTCCCGGGCCTGGAGGCGGCCCGCCCGGCCCGCGCTCGCTGCTGCGCGGGGAACCCGAGGGCCGCAGCAGCAGTTTCCCTCGAAGCAGCCGGGGAGTCTAGAGGGAGCACACAGGACAGGCAGGGCCGTCCATGGGGCCGGCAGTGCAAACCTCTAGGAGAAGATGACTGTGTTTTTTAAAACACTTCGAAATCATTGGAAGAAGACTACAGCTGGGCTCTGCCTGCCGACATGGGGAGGCCATTGGCTCTATGGAAAACACTGTGATAACCTGCTAAGGAGAGCAGCCTGTCAAGAAGCTCAGGTGTTTGGCAATCAACTCATTCCGCCCAACGCGCAAGTGAAGAAAGCAACTTTCTCAATCCTGCAGCTTGTAAAGGCAAAGCCAGGACTCTATTTGAAAAAAGTGCTGCCCTGATTTTGCATTTATCTGGCATGGATGTGACTATTATTAAGACAGATTATGAGGGACAAGCCAAGAAGCTCCTGGAATTGATGGAAAGCACAGATGTGATCATTGTTGCTGGAGGGGATGGAACCCTGCAGGAGAGTTCTTCAAAGAACAGATGAGGCTACCTACAGTAAGATTCCCATTGGATTTATCCCACTGGGACAGACCAGTAGCTTGAGTTGTACCCTCTGCTGAAAGTGGAAACAAAGTCCAGCATATTACAGATGCTGCACTTGCCATTGTGAAAGGACAGATTGTTCCACTTGATGTCTTGCAGATCAAGGGTGAAAAGGAACAACCTGTGTTTGCAATGACTGGCCTTCGATGGGGATCCTTCAGAGATGCTGGCGTCAAAGTTAGCAGTTACTGGTATCTTGGGCCTCTAAAAACCAAAGCAGCCCACTTTTTCAGCACTCTTAAGGAGTGGCCTCAGACTCATCAAGCCTCTATCTCATACACGGGACCTACAGAGAGATCTACCAGTGAACCAGAAGAGACCTCTCCCCGGCCTTCCTTGTAGAGGAGAATATTACGAAGGCTGGGATCATACTGGGCACAACCACAGGATGCCCCTTCTCAAGAGGTGAGCCCAGAGGTCTGGAAAGAAGTGCAGCTGTCAACTATTGAACTGTCCATCACAACACTGAATGGTCAGCTTGACCTGACAAGTAAAGAAGACTTTATGAACACTTGCACTGAACCCAACGCTGTCAGCAAAGGAGACTTTATCACTATAGGAAGTAAAAAGGTGAGAGACCCCAAGCTGCATGCCGAGGGCACCACATGTCTCAGGGCCAGCCAGTGTGCCTTGCTTCTGCCTGACGGAACAGGGGGCTCTTTCAGCATTGACAGTGAGGAGTATGAAGCGATGCCTGTGGAGGCGAAGCTGCTCCCCAGAGAGCTGCAGTTCTTCTGTGACCCTAGGAAGAGGGAGCAGGGGCTGCAGAGCACAGCCCAGTGAGCGGGTGCTCCGAGGCCGGACTTCAGGCCCCCAGCGGGACCAAAAGGGAACAGGTGGCTCAGCTGTCCCAGCATAGCTGTCAGAGGATCCCAAGGGCATTTTCATGGCAAGTCCCACTCCACCTCCCTCTACAGTGCTTCCCAAGGTGTACTTTGCTGCACTTGACAGTCAGCTTCCCCTAGCGCATGCTTTTATTTTGGCGTTAACAGTCAACCCTCCTAAATACTGATTTTCCTCAGGCTGGTTCAAGTAGTTCTCACATTCATTGGATGGAAAAGGGCTTTCTTTTGTTTTGTCCCCAAGTGCAACCACAGTGGAGAGCAGGTTCCTCAGATTGTGCTCCCCGGTTCCTGCTCTGTTAAACTGTCCAGGGATTCCAGGGGTAGTGCCGCCTTTCCCCAGCTACCCTTTCCTATTCCTATGCTCCTCCAGGGGTGCTGCTACTTTGTGAGCTCAGTTCTTGTTAGCTTTCATTTGAGTTCTGTCCTCAATCCAGAAACATGTGAGGTGGTTTCCCTCTTCAGCCATGGCTAAGATACTATAAAATGCTAGTTTGCATGAGAACCACGTGGGGTGCATGTTGAAAACTGATTTACTTGGGCCCTACCCCAAACTTGGTAACTCAATTTGGGGATGGGGCCTTAAAAACTGGCCACTCTTCCTAAGGAGATTCTATAAGTGGTCCCTCAACCTTATGTGGAAAAAGTGTTTTACAGCAGTCGCCCCTAAACTATTCTGCTCATGTACCCCCAAAGTATTTTGAAAAACCATGTATTTCCTCACACATCTAAGTTGATACCTAAAATTTTTCATGGGAAGTTAAATAGTTGCCAAAGTATGTACTTTCTGGCATCATGTAAATATTATTTTAAAATAACTGTTACATCACTCTTTTAATCATATCCAGTGTAATTTAAATACCATACCAATTTGACACCTTTCATTCATATATAAAAATAAATGAACTAGTCCTTTAGTAGAAAATTAAAAAAAAAAGAAGATACCTGCACTCAAATGTTTATTGCAGTACAATTCACAATTGCAAAGGTGTGAAATCAACCTAAGTGCCCATTAATTCATAAGTAGATTAAGAAAATGTGGTAGATGTATACCATGGACTGCTACTCAGCCACGAAGAATGATGACTTAATGCCTTTTGTAACAATTTGGATGGAACAGGAGACCATTCTCATAAGTGAAGTATCTACAGAATGGAAAAACAAATACAAGTACTCACTATTAAATGAGAACTAACCCATGAGCACACATGTGCATAGAGGGAAGTAAAATGAAACACAAATCAAGCAGAGGGAGAGGGGATGGGTGAAAACCTGAGTAATGGGTACAATGAACACTATCTGGGTGACAGACACACTTATAACCACAACTCAAGCATTATAAAAGTATTCATCCATGTCAACAAAATATTTGTACCCCTGTAATACTTTGAAATAAATTTAAAAATAATTAATTAAAATGGTTTAGTGACTTAAGAAAAAGACTTTATTATTCATTTATTTATTTCAGGATGTAATGGGAAACAAACATTTTGGATATATGTTATGACTTTGCCACACCCAAACCATGATTTGGAGTGTGCCTTTTCCCCCCTACAATGCTCACCATGTCCATTAGTTGTGAGTTTACCCATTCCCAACCCCCTAATCCCTAGAGAATATTACTACCATGTGAACACCATAGTGTTGATCAGTCAGTGCCGATTTGATGGCGAGTACATGTGGAGCCTATTCTTCCATTCTTGTGATACTTCACTTAGGAGGGTGGGCTCAAGCTCTATCCAAGAAAATATAACAGATGCTAGATCACTGTCATTTCTTATAACTGAGTAATATTCCATGGTATACATATACCAAATTTTAATAATCCACTGATGAACTGACAGGCACTTGGGTTGTTTCCACATTTTTGCAATAGTGAATTGTGCTGCCATAAACATTTGGGTACAGATGTCTTTATTATAGAATGACTTTTGCTCTTTTGGGTAAATGCCTAATAGTGGTATTGGTGGATCAAATAGTATTTCTATTTTTAGCTCTTTGAGATATCTCCAAATTCTTTTCCAGAGAGGTTGCACTAATTTGCAGTCCCACCAGCAGTGTAAAAGAGTTCCTGTCTCCCCACATCCTCGCCAGCATTTGTTGTTTGAGGATTTTTTGATAAACACCAGTCTCACTGGGGTTAGGTGATATCTCGTTGTGGTTTTCACTTGCATTTTTCTAATTATTTGAGATGTTGAACATTTTTTATATGTTTGCTGGCCATTATTCTGTCTTCTTTTGAAAAGGATGATTTATACCAGGCTGTCACAGCCCAGGTAGATTCCCTAGATCCTTTAACTTTATGTTATTAATGTAAGACTGTGAAGCAGTTTGGGAACCAAAAGATTTTAGCAAATGAAAAGATTTTAGCAAATTCATACGGTTTATCAAGATCTTCAGGGATTTTATTTTCCTTTCATTCCCTAGTTATAAAATATTCTTGCTGCAAGTAACTCATATCCCTTTATTTCACTATGAAATATCAACGATATGTGAGAACGCTGGAACCAACATTCCTCAAGCATGTATCAGTAAAGGAGTCTTTATTATTTTCCTGCCTCTATGTGTGAAGTAGGTAGAAAAACATATTCATCATAAATCAAGGAGATTTTTTTCAGTTTTTAACTCTTAGAAATAAAGCTGGAGAGATTTTGGACTTGGTGGTTGCTGGCGAGCAGGGCTGGGGTGGGCCTGGGCTAGGAGTTTGGGCCAGGGATGGGCTCTGCCTGGACTCCAGCTCAGAGAGCACTGGAGGAGCCCCAACCTGTGTGCCGTTCTCCTCTGCATCCCTGGGCACCTCGCAGCCACCTGCACTCCTGGTGCGCTCTCCCCGTGCACCCCACCTTGCTCTCACATGCAGGAGCTCAAGCCTGGGACAATAGTATCTTTCTTGTATGTCATTCCAATTCTGCTCTGGTTCACAAAAAATTCCTGGAGCCATAATACATCCTCTGATTTCCTCTTTTGTCAGTCATATATGGCCTATAAATGCTATACCAGAATCCAAAGATAAAAATAAGGGCAAAGTAGACTGTAAGGGTGGAGGCATAAATGGATTACCAACAGAAATGTCTGATAAAAAGAAATACTAAAGTGATTTAAGGATCTCATTGTTTTAAAAATGGGCCTGACAATCTGAAACACCTTCTTTGTCATTGTTGCTGTGTAAGATACTGGGCTATTAGGACAATGGACACCTTCCAGCTTCTGTTTGCTGCTTGCTTGCTAACCGCAAGGCATTATGGGTACAGTATGGGATGCAGAGGAGAAAGACAAAGAACGCGGAAACCAGAGTCTCTCAGCTAGGACCCAGAACAGGTTAGAGCCTGTCAGGGGCAGGATGAAGGAAGAATCACTGTGGGAGCGGATGCATGATCAGCGTGTAAACAGCTTAGCTATAAAAGGCTCACTAGCACACAAGGGGGGGTCCCTGCCCGGAGAAGAGGCCACTGCGCTGGCACTCTGGGGGCTCGGACCCTAGCTTGAGCTAGACAATAAAACTCCTTTTGATAATCACAGCCTCAGTGACTCTGTCTCTCTGTCCTGCGGCCCTGCGAATCTCAACTCTTACATTTGGGGGCTCGTCCGGGATTCTCGCAGACCGCTGGATAGGACGCAGAGCCGGGGAAGGAGTGTATAGATCGGAGCCCCAGACTAGTGGACTGGCATTAGGACCTAGGCAGACGCGCTGGTGGGTTGCCGGTTGAGGCCAGACGGAGACGTCTGCTGGCCTCCTTGGAATCCCCACGGCTGACCTTGGAGCTGGAGGCTCGGTCAGAAGGGGACCGGGGAGAGGTTCCGGAATAGGTGCGTCATTGTTTCCCATTTGTTCGTCCGTCTACTCATTTTGATATTTGTTCCTCGTCTAGTCCTGTCACCTGTGTGATTGTGCGAGTGAGTTCGTCCTGTGTCTAGTACTTCTTCTTTTCAGGAATAGGGCAAACCCTGACGACGCCATTGTCCATCCGTGTGAGTTACTTTAAGGATGTGAGGGCGAGGGCACAGAACCTGTCCTTGCAAGGTTAAAAAAAGAAAGCTTATCACTCTTTGTGAGTGGGAGTGGCCTACGTTTGGGGTGGGATGGCCCAAGGAGGGCTCCTTTGATGCCTCCCTCATCGAAAAGGTAAAAGGGGTGGTGTTTGGCCACCACAGCCATCCCGATCAAATCCCTTACATTGTGGTCTGGCAGGGTTTGGTCCAGGACCCCCCACCCTGGCTAAAGACCCTTCTGCCTGCCCCTAAGGAAAAGGCCAAGATTTTGGTTGCTAAAGGGGTGAAGAAGGGCGAGATGCAGGACTCCCGGCCCGCAGGGCCGCCCTCTGCTGGCACCTCCCCGGTGTTGCCGGACTCAAATCTATACCCAGATTTAACAGAGTTGGAGTGGAAGGCACCCCCGCCCTATGATTTCTCGGTGGCAGTGCCCGCGCCTGCCCCCTTCGCGCCTGTGGTGCCCATGGCCGCAGTAGAACTGCTAATGGGGGATGGGGCTTACGGGACTAGGCAGTGGACTGGACGGGCTCCAGATCCGGAGCCTGTGAGGGCGCTCCCCCTGAGAGTGGCGGGACCCCCTGGAGCAGATGGGGAACAGACATACCAGTACTGGCCCTTCTCCACCAGTGATCTCTACAATTGGAAATCCCAAAATGCAAATTTTTCTGAAAATCTGAGGGATTTAATTAACCTTTTAGATTCGTTCCTTTTTACACACCAGCCCACTTGGGATGATTGCCAACAGTTGCTCAAGGTACTTTTTACAACTGAAGAGAGAGAGAGAATCCAAGCGGAAGCACGGAAGCTGGTTCCAGGAGAGGACGGCAGACCCACCATCAACCCCCGAGTCATCAACCAGACCTTTCCTCTTGAACAACCGCCCCGGGATCACAATGAGGCTGAAGGTAGGGGCGTCTCTGGGTCTACCACCAGACTCTGATGGCCGGTCTCCGAGCAGTGGCATGGAAGCCGACCAATTTGGCTAAGGTAGGAGATGTTCATCAGGGGCCTGAGGAGAGCCCAGCCGCATATCTAGAGAGGATCATGGAGGCTTTTCGGCAGTACACTCCCATAGATCCTACTGCGGAAGAGAGCAAGGCGGCTGTTATGATGGCCTTTGTTAACCAGGCAGCCCCAGACATTAGGTATAAGGTGCAGAAAATAGATAGGTTATGTGAGAAATCTCTACATGACTTGCTGGAAGTGGCAGAGAAAGTTTACAACAATAGAGAGACGCTTGAGGAAAAGTTAGAAAGGATGAGGCTAGAGGAAAGGAAGTTCCAGTCAGGTGAGATGCGTAAAGGTAACAGAGAGAGATGGCCAAGATCCTACTTGCAGCTACGGGAGGAGGTCAGCTAGGGGCAAGAGGTCGAGAGCGACCCCGGAGGGAGAGGCTAGGCAAGGATCAGTGCGCCAATTCCAAGGAGCATGGACACTGGGCTAGGAACTGCCCCCAAAGGAAGGGGGGATGTAGAGCTGAATCCTCCGAGAAGGTTATGGTGGTGGGGCAAATAGAGGATGAATAGGGAGGATGGGATTTGGTTCCCCTCCCCGAGCCCAGGGTAACTTTACAAGTGGAGGGGATCCCAGTCAGTTTCCTGGTAGACACAGGGACAGAACATTCGGTGATTACTGAGACTACGGGAAAACTGTCTAACAAGACTAGCTGGGTGCAGCTGGCAACTGGAACCAAGCCCTACCGATGGACTACACGATGAAAGTTGGACTTAAGTTCAGGACAAGTGAGTCACACCTTCATGGTCATTCCAGAGTGTCCCACCCCATTATTAGGGAGAGACATACTCACAAAATTAAGAGCCTGTATTTACTTTGAAGAAGAAGGAATAATAATAACTGATGATAAGGGCAACCTTATTAGCAGCCCCCGAGTCACTCAAATCTTGACCTTGGCACAGGCGGATGAGTATAGACTATACCAGCCCGTGAGGGGCCAGG
>VSMD01064536.1:45000-50463 GCA_008750895.1 Mirza zaza | reverse complement strand
TCCAAGGAGCATCTTAATCTTTTTCCTCTTCATCCCTTCAAGGCAAAAAGCCTCAGGCTCTCAGAACAGTTTTATCCTGAACTATTCTGCACTTGCAAGGAATTCTGCATGAGGCTTGGTGTTCGATGGTGAGTTAATTTGTTTAAAAGCCCCAAGTAAGTAAATTAAGTTAAAAAACAGACAGATGTGATGAAAACCATGCAAACAGTGCCTAACACATGGTGGATATTCAGTAATAGCTGCTGAATGAATTTGCGTGTGGCTCTAACACCTGATATGCCCGGGTTCAAATGCTGCTGCCATGGACTTGGGCAGGGCAGGGACATGTGAGTCTCACTCTACTCCTTTGTCAAATGGGGATAAAACGACATCCTCACACAAATGCTGTTATCTTGTGAGAGTTATTTTTGCTGATGTTGTTCTCAAGACCTTGTCTTTAAATTTTTTTTTTTAATAGATATAGGGGGTACAAGTGTTTTTTGTTACTCTTGTTGGACTTAAATGAGACAATATATATAAAAGGGTTAGAGGTCCAGATGTGCATTAAGTGCTGGTACACGGCAGTTACCATTACTATGGCTGTGGGCTATTTGAAATCTCCTACATACTTACCATCACAGAGATTATTTGGAGATTTTGTGCCCCCCTTCCAGGGCACCCAAGGCCATCACTGCACCATCTCTAACGTTGCACTGTACTGGGGTGAAGTGACAACTGCCAGGGGCTCCTGGCTGTCTTATATCATCCTCTGTAACATCACTGAGACAGTGCTGACTTCCTCTGTAACCAAGAGGAAAAATTCACACTCCAAAATTGACATCCACAAAGGAATCTTGACAACGAGATGGAAAAAAAATCCAACTTTTCCATAATGAATACTGAATCATTCGTTTTAAAGTCCTTTCATGCTGTGTTCAGAGAGTATATTGACAGTCCCACATATACCTAATACCAAAAAGGAAAGCATTCAAATGTCGGTTCTTGAGGCTGACTCCAGGCCAGCTCATTCCATCCACAAAATGCAAAATGACCAGAGAGGCCTTTCAGCATATAGTGTGAGAGGAATATCAAGGCTCCTGGGCCACTCGGCTGCTGGGTACAAGTTGTTTGCTGTTACACTTTGTAGCATGAAGTCTGTGTCAGCCTTGAAACTTGAAGGAGTCAAAGCACCAGACTTCTCAGTGCAAATACCACCTCCTCAGGATGGTCCTCACCTCCCTATATCATGGGTCCAGGGCCTAACCAGGGGTGTTTACAAGTAGCCATTTAGCACCTTCCTTGGCCATATTTTTACACCATGTTGTTGCCCTTCCTGTGAAGAAGAGAAGAAATGAGAATGCTGAAGCCTGTTTTCTTTTGCATGTTGCAGTTTAAAACAAGAAAATGTACTAACATTAGCTTGTTTTTTAAATGGCAATGTTTAAAATTTCTTCTATGTCAATGATGAAGAAAAAAAAAATCTTACTCCTAAAAGTGACTCTTTCATAGAACATCAGGGTTAGTTTCTGAGTGGCACGTTTTAAAAACATTTAATCAGTAATCTGAATATATGTCAACACCTTCTGGCGGTGTGCTATAAAATGTGAACCTTGTCAACAGCAACAGAAAAAGGTGACACACTTGGGACACGGAGCTTTTATGCTGACACACAGTAATAATATAATTTTAAAATTTATCATCTGTTTAGCTGCAAGCAACAACAATTAATCTTTTTGACAATTCATACAATGCTTTAAATAACACCTGGGAAGAAAAACAACACATTCTAATTTTTACTTTCATCATCTTCCAGGGCTTTATAGCTACAAATGCATATAAAGCCACACGTGATAAATTTTGTGATTAGGATTAAAATGTTAGCAAAAAAATATTTCCCTTGTCACCGCATGCCCCTCCTTTCCTCAGTTAATAAAATTACTTAACACAAGAACTGGAAGTGAGAGCAAGTCCCAGAGGAAATGCGGGCCTCAGAGGGTTCATTTCTGTCACGTCAAATGACATTTTATTCCCAAATCATTTAACCTACGACTTTGCATAACTACTTATAGCTTGAACGCAATCCTGGTGGGGGCCCAGACGTGACACTGATCCCTCAACTATACACTCCATCAAGGCACAGCAGTACCGAGCCCATCTGATTTAACGATTAAAAAAAAAAAAAACCAAGCATGGTAAGATGTCTTGAAAATGCTCAGAAGCATGTGAATACATATGTGTTGTAAGAATTTGTTTCATGTGTCCTGTGAGATTTTCTGAACTTTAGTGTTAGACCACATTAACATCCTTAATTAATCTCTTTCCTATTACACATGAAACCCAACGCATGTTGCCAAATCCACCTGCTGACCTGGTGCCCTACTGCCCTGTGGCTGTAAAGGCCTGTGGGGCAAAGCAGAGCCAACATCAGTGCCAAAGAGGATGCATGTGAGACTAAATCAAAAGCTGGTGACATTTGCAGATAAAACTAAACGGGAAAGTTGTTGCAACAATCGTAGTTGAGCTGTCTGCACACCGCTTCACAACTACCCTTCCAAGACTTTGTACCCATTTCACAGATGAGGAAACCAGAGTGCAGCAACTCAGGGGTTCTCCAAGTCCAAATCCCATGTGTTTTTCTACTGTTACACACCCTAAACATCAACTAAGACCTTGAAATAATAAAGAAGCTAAGTGGCCGGGCGCGGTGGCTCAAGCCTGTAATCCTAGCTCTCTGGGAGGCCGAGGTGGGCGGATCATTTGAGCTCAGGAGTTCGAGACCAGCCTGAGCAAGAGCGAGACCCCATCTCTACTATAAATAGAAAGAAATTAATTGCCCAACTAATACATATAGAAAAAATTAGCCAGGCATGGTGGCACATGCCTGTAGTCCCAGCTACTTGGGAGGCTGAGGCAGGAGGATTGCTTGAGCCCAGGAGTTTGAGGTTGCTGTGAGCTAGGCTGATGCCACGGCACTCACTCTAGCCTGGGCAACAAAGTGAGACTCTGTCTCAAAAAAAAAATAAAAATAAATAAAAATAAAAAAAAAATAAAGAAGCTAAGTGAGCTTGGCCAAATGGGCGAGGGCATTAGAGTACAATGGCCCATGATTTGGAAAAGTACCAGCAGCAGAAATATATAGAAAAAGATTAGCTCAGCTACGAAATGGAGAGAACATAGGATCAAAAGAGGCAGTAGGTTATAAAATATAGGTGTGTACATTTGTGGTAAAAAAATAGAGATTTAAGCTCTTTGTCTACAGATATTTCCTTTCTTTCTCATCCTTCTTTTCATCCTTCTCTTTTTCCTTCTTCCCCAAGGCTAAGCCTCCTAAGATGTGATCGAATTGATTTTTATGGTGTGCCATGTGTCTTATGTATTGGGACCTGAATAGTGGATTTAAAGTTCAATAATTTTTACTAATGATCTTTGATACATGGTTTTGGTGTCAGACTTCTGTATGCCCCATAACTTTATACATATGTTATTAGCAACAAATGATAGTGCCTTTTCCAGAAAAGATTTGCCAGAAGTGAGTTTGCCATTCTACACAGAAAGTCGAACTTTCTTTGGTGGCCACTCTGACTTAGGGATCATTACTCTACATTTTTGTTTAAGCCTCTCAGCAAAAATTTCATAAAGGCTTTCTTCATCATTTGTTACTGTCAGGGCTCAGATCACGATAGCCCCAAATATTCACCTTGTCAAATTGAGTATCTTTTTTTTTTTTTGAGACAGAGTCTCTCACTCTGTTGCCTGGGCTAAAGTGCCGTGGCATCAGCCTACGTCACAGCCACCCATACTGAGTATCTTTTAAGGTAAAAGAAATTAAGAAAACTGCAGAAACAGGAAGGTCACCTTCTTTCTCCTTCCTCTCCTAAAGACACTCATGTGACAGTTGTCCTGCCCTGTACCCAGAGGGAAGAAATGTCACATGGGAATACTAAGAAGAATCTGAGAAAACATGTCTTGCTAAGTTTTACCAGTTTATTACCAACACATCATACTTTTTGTCCTCTAATCATACTTCTGCATGACTGTCCATAAAAATACACTTTTCCTTGGGTATTTATATCTCAAGGTGCCCATGTCATGTAAAATTTACATTAAATAATGGCCAGGTACAATGGTTCATACCTGTAACCCTAGCACTCTGGGAGGCCAAGGCAGGAGGATTGCTTGAGGTCAGGAGTTCGAGACCATCCTGAGCAAGAGGGAGACCCCGTATCTATTAAAAATTAAAAAAAAAAATTAGCCAGGTGTGGTAGTGTGCACTTGTAGTCCCAGCTACTTGGTGGGTTGAGGCAGGATGGCTTGAGCCTAGAAGTTTTAGGTTGTAGTGAGCTATGATGGTGCCACTGTACTTAAGCTGGGGCCACAGATTGAGACTCTGTCTACAAAAAAAAAAAAAAACTCAACTTCCATTAAATAAGTTTATATGCTTTTCTCTTGTTAATCTTTCTTTTGTTATATCGGTGTCAGCCATGAACCTTGCAGAAGGTAAAGCAAAGAAACCTTTTCTTACTTATAAATTGAACTGATTTCCCAGAAAAAGGGACCCTCCATGCCCTTGCTCCTAAGAGCTTCTTGTGTACTATCTGAAACTACAGCAGGAACTTTTAAATATGGATACTTTATTTTTGAAGTTAGAATTCCAGAATAATTCTAGCCACACTGCTTTCCTGATGGGAGGGGTAAGACACTTGAGACTGAGGGCTTCATGAGAAGTTGCTGAAATCCCCGTTTCCTGATCTCCTGACTGCCCGCCCCATGGCCCTCTCCTCTTAGGCCTCCATAACGCTTAACCACTTTCCTATCCTTAAAAGGAGGAAAAATTACTTTCCCACTGAGTAGTTCTTTCCCCCAGCTTCCAAAGGGGAAAAAATCCCCCACACTTAATCAATTGATATACAAGTTGCCTTTTATTTTGACCCATTATTAATATTTGAGTGTAAGGCTGGTCCAATGGTAGTGGATTATCAGAACTTATTAACATTAGTGTCACTAAAGTTGGTACACAATCCCCACTGCTAAATTTGACTGGCTTAAAAAAAAATGTGAGTGTAAGGCCTGAAACAGAGCTCCCAGCTAATGGGCAAGGCACCAATGTCCACGCCATGTCCGCAAGAGAGCAACTCTTCAAACGTGTTTAATTACAGGGAGCCCCTCACAGCATGGAACTGGGGCTCGAAGATCTCAGAAAGCAATTTTCCATTTAGACCATGCTCCTCAGCTAATTAACAAACCAAACAGGCCAGCAATCTGGACAAGGAGACAAGGAACAGTCCCCATGTTACAACACAGGTAAAGGTACATGTGAGCATGAATGGAAATGGAACCTACAGGAACCAAATGTGAAAACAGCCATTTATAGCAGTGGGCCTCACGGATGGGCAAGTGCCTGGCTGGCGAATGACACGCTGCCCTCTCGCTGCCAGGCTGAAACATGGAAACACTACGGCCATCTGCTGTGTTTGCCAAGGTCCC